>JAQQPU010000741.1:0-73372 GCA_029168905.1 Artemia sp. Kazakhstan ARC1039 | reverse complement strand
TTCCCAAAAGATATTCCGGCTACAGTCCTGATTGTTAATAAAAAAAGATTTGAACTTTAGACTGAAAGGAAAGAGTTTTAGGCACGGATGCTTCTTTTTTTTCTTTTTTTCAGGAGAGACCGTATCAAACGAACAATCACAGAATATTAAGATGGTGCGAAAAATACAGTCCTAGCGTCCCTTAAAATGACAAAAGGGATAAAACTACAGTAAAGAGCCAATTTCAGCCGTTTCGAACCGCAAAAGAATAATTTTGGATTAAATATGGTTAAAATATTGCCCAACAAAAAATATGAAGCCGATTGGTTTAGAGCAGTGGTTCTCAACCAATTTTGGGCCATGGTCAACCTAGGCACTTCTAAAATCCTGATCCCCCCCTCTAATATTTTCTAGCGCTTTCTAATTTTAATTTTGGTACTTTCGCATTATCCGGACCTCTTGGCTTAATCACTATAGAGAAAGCAATGATAAAACCCGTTTTCCACATGATAACCGCTGTAGACTAGACAATGACAGTGTGGTTTGCATTGTGTATAGGATATTAAACTGTGGTTTTCTGGATTTTAAAGGGGGGGGAGGTACCTAGGTTAGGCTACGTATTTAATATATAAAATGCTTTACCCCCTCACCTTAATGTGCAAATATATAGCCCAAATTTGTTTCTAAACTACTTTATATTTTATTTTATTTCATTAGCATTAACCAAACTTGACTTTTAAGAGAGGCCCGGATAATGCGAAAATACCTAAATTTTATTCTAATTTTCTCATAATTCTATTTCCAATTTTAAAGCGATATAATTGTTCTAATTTTAATTCTTTATTTTATAGCTTTTGCTTCTGGAGAGTCCAACCAGTAAATAAGCAAACTCTTTGAACCCCGTTTTCTTTTTGTTTACTATTCATACCCGTAAGTGAGTTTTCGAACCAACAGGACAACATGAACCGATTAAAGATCAGCTTTATTTCATCTACTTTATAAACTATATTAAAAACCAAATAACATAATACCTGGCCAGAGCCCAGGCGAAGAGTCGAAGCTTATAGATCAAGAGTTTCGTGTTCAATCCCGCGGGATCCCGCGCGCGCCGCGGAATTGACCCAGGAAACAGGGAAGACTGAAGATTATTGAAGAGCATTGAACGTCTAATCAATATTATCATTAATTAGACCTTCAATTTTTTACTATAGCCCAATTGTAATTTACACAGCAAATTGTATTTTTTCCCCCTTTATTTAAACGAGTTGTCGTTGATCTAATCTATACAAATATGCAGAAATTGTTCCGTATTATTTTTTCTTCAAATTTTCCCTTATCTTTTTCCCTATATCATAAAATAAGTACCTTTATATGGGTCGGCATACATTAACTTTTTTCATTTTAAGTATTTGACTTTTTTCAAAAGAATTTATTTACAACATTTTTTTTCTAATTAGTATTACTTTTGTAAGTGTGAGGCAGTACGGTATTCTTTTAGCTAGAAAAAGAAACAAGGGAAATCGAATAATTTTTAAAGTTTAATAATATTTCCAAATTTCATAGTTTTATTTAAACTATAATTATATTTACTTATTTAATGTAATTTTAATATTTAGTAAAATAGTGTGAATTAAAGTTAATTAATACAATCTAATTCAATCTTAAATAAAAAAAACAATAATTCGGCTGCCAAAAAGTGAATAAACTAAAAAAAAGATAATATACAATCTTTTTACAAAATTTCAGAGAATTAGTGAAATTCATTGAAGTTTTTATGAAAAATGAGCTGAATGTTGATTAAAAAACATTGGTACAAAAATAAATATGTCTAAAATCATAGAGCTGACAGAGAAAAACTGAATTAATATAATTCAGCAACGCTAATGTAATTAAAATCGATTTGAAAATCCCGCACTCCTTCTTTTTATGACCTATTTTTTTCTTTGTAATCTATTTAAAATATTAAAAGTTTAAAATAGTTCCGTTTAGAATAATTCTATTTCTAGTGGATTTTTTCTCAATAAATAGAAAAATATCAAATTTAGAAAAAAAATTTCAAATAGAAGTAAAGAGGAGCATTAATGCTTTAAACATACCATTAAAACACGACAAAGAAAAAAAAATTATGCTGCGTATGAAGGCTTCTCTTCACTTATTCCAACCGTCTTTACGCTAAAGCAGTGGCTCCCGGCCAATTTCGGGCCCTACCCCACCGAAAAATTTCTAAAATCCTGATGCCCCCCCCTAAAGATATTAAAATTTTTATTCGAAACTTTACGTGCATTCACATGAATGAAGCTTAAAAGACCATTAAGTTGGTATCACGGTTTTGGGTCGTCCTCTAGACATATTTTATACTAAAAAAATATTGTCTAGATAGAAGACCTTTTATACAATGTACAACATCAAAGCAATAATATCATGTATCTTTTTGCTCTTTAAATATATTTGAATGTGACGTCATTCACATGCAAAAACTTTTTTTTCAAAATTAAGGCTCCACAGTATAGTCAGCCGAAGGGTGAACTTCCTGCCCATGACCCACCAAAATATTGCCATGCCCTACCGCTGGAGCCTGCGCCCCACGTTGGAAATGACAAATTTAGAGCAACCAGATAACTATTTATATAGCTTCTTGATTTCAGAAGCCCATTAGAAGTAAGGCTGGCAGAACTTTCCGTTTTTGAGAGGGGATGACAAAAGCTTCAAAGGGGCATTTTTTGCTTAAAGTTTCCATAATTTCACGAGAGGTCATTCATATTAATAAGGAGGGTGGGGCTGTACCCTCTAAACTCCCTTTACGTCGATAATTATACTTGGAATAAGTAATACTCTTACAAAAAAAAAATATATATATATTTAAATACTCTAGTGTCCGTTTTCAGAGGACATATATAAAATCCTCTCGTAATTTTGGGTACATTTTCGGGGTTGTGCAAGATATATTCCTCCTGGAAAACTTTAATAACATCTTTTTTGCTTTTGTAGCTATCTGCTAAAAAAAAGGTTAATAATACAATTCAAACAGACTCATATTCATCAAACGAATCATCAGGATAGTTCTTGTTTTGCACTTACATACACTCCGTGGCGTCAATTCAAAAAAATTTAGGGGTATATATTTTTCAGTATCCGGGGAGAGGAAGGGCGGGGGGGGGTCCAGTGTTATTATTTTCAATGAAAATGCACCAAAAAATGCATTTTTACAAATCTAAGGGGGCAAAGCCTCCCCAATTGACACCACATGTAAATCTAGCCAATATATTTTTAAAGTGATTTATAACCTTGAAAAGTAGATAAATGGCATTCGATAGCAGAAAAAATTAACAGTGGATACAAACTTTCAAAAAAAAAAAAAAAAAAAAAAAAAACTAATGAATATGCAATGTTTTCACAACTGTTAAAATTTCGGTTCCAGAAAGAATGTTCTTAAAAAAAAGAAGACACAAACGATTGTTATTTTATATCAATTTTCATTTAATGATTTAAGTATGTCTCGCTAGTAATTCGTTTCCACGTCGTTTATGGTCTATCGACGATATTGTTTAATAGTGTGTGCTAATAGTTAAAACTTGCTAAATTTTCAATACTTGTTTGCTTTCTTTTTCGTGATTTTGATTTATAGTGTGAATATATGTTAGTAGATTGTAAGGATGTAAACAACCATCACATACAACCCAATGGGTTTCCCCGATGATTGTTGAAAGGTTATGTAAGCGTTATTTTGGTCAATAAACTATTTTTCTCTCTCTCTCTCATTTCAATTTTTGTTGGTTCCTACCGAAAAGTTTAAAGTTTTAATTACTCCGTTAGTGACAGATCGGGGGAGGAGTACAAAAGGTAAAAGAACCCTGGCGTGAGAGAAGGGGGCAAAGGAACAATTCGGTTTAAGTCAAAGCATTAATATTAACATACAAGAAAATACACATCAAAATACAAACTATGAAAATGCTATGGATTTGGGGAGAATCTCCTGCATCTCTCCCTGTGTGAATCTGTGTTTGCTTTACCTTACGAGTTGCATATAGAAGAGTTGATAATATCAATCTACAAATTTGACAACAAGCTTATAAATGAATTTGTTTATACAAAACAGTTCATGAAACATCCTTACTGTTTCATCCTTACTGTTAAATCCTTACTGAGGGACCCCATTGATGTGTCTCTTCACCTTAGACTTCTAACAGTTGATGAAATTAAAAAAAATATTTATGGGTTGCGTAGTAATTCATCTGGTAGCGATCATATTACTCTAAAAACACTTAAATGTATTTTTCCTGTTATAGCTGAAGTTTTATGTGGGTTAATTAATGAGTGTTTTCGTCAAGGAAAATTCCCAGATTGTTTTAAAGTTGCCCGTTTAACCCCAATTCATAAGGGTGGCATTCAAAATGACCCAGGAAACTATCGACCGATATCTGTTTTACCCATTATTTCCCGTGTTTTAGAGAAGTGTTTTAGTATTAGAATGATGAGTTTTTTGGAGGATCATAAGTTACTGGTAGAGACACAATTTGGGTTCCGTAGAAAAAGGACAACGGAACAGGCGATGATTTATTTGACAACTATTATTAATGATGTATTAGATAAAGGTTTCAAAATAGGTGCTATATTTTTAGATCTGATGAAAGCTTTCGATACTGTGGATCATGAACTTCTACTTAAGAAGTGTGAGGTGTATGGTTTGAGGGGTAAATCATTAAATTTTTTAAGAAGTTTTTTAAGTAATCGTTATCAGTATGTCCAACTAAATGATACTTCTTCCGAAAAAAAGCGTATTGAAATAGGTGTTCCGCAAGGATCAGTTCTCGGTCCTATATTATTCTTGATATTTATTAATGATTTACCAAATTGTCTAAGTAATTTTTGCTATAGAATAAATGAACTAACGGTAAACCCGACTAATGAAACAGTTTCACTTTTTGCTGATGACACAACAGCCATTAGCACAGCTAAGACAGCGGAGCTCCTGCAGATTTCCATGAAGGAATCAGTTAATAGAATTACAGCATGGCTGAGGGTAAATAAATTAAGGATTAACATGGCTAAGTCTAACTTTATTATTTTCTTGCGATCATCAAACTTTTACCCATGGATCAAGGAATTAGATATGCCCAATGGCGTTATAAAACGGACTGCGTCTTTTAAATACCTTGGGATTGTAATAGATGAAACTCTATCTTTTAAGGAACATGTTACTTTAACTAGCAAAATTCTGGCAAGAAATCTTGGTATAATGAAGAAACTCCAACATTGTTTTCCCAAGTCTGTCCTTCGCCATCTTTATTTTTCTTTAATACACCCGTATATACTTTATTGTTCAAGTATTTGGCTCTCTACTTTTTCTTCTACTTTAAAACCAATAAGAGTTCTACAAAATCATGCAGTAAGAATTTTAGCCGGTATATCTCCACGTATGTCTGTTAGAGAAATTTAACCAATTTTAAAAATTTTGCCGGCTGCAGGCCTTCGTGAGTTCTATATATTGTGGTTTATTTTTGGACTGCAGCAGGATGTTCAGCCTCGTTGTTTTGGTGATTTATTGTCCATTAGGTCTACTGTTCATTCTCATGATACAAGGGGTAGCGCGGACTTCTGTGTACCTAGAGGTATATCTTCCCGTTCATGTTTTTCTGTTTTTTATAGAGGTACGCGGAAATGGAATAGTTTGAATAGTGATATTAAGACTATTGGTGACCCCAATATTTTTAGGAAAATCATTAAGGAACTGCTTTTTGCTGAATATGAGTTTTGACTGATTAATTGATTTATTTATTGTGGGGGTTTTGTTGATATGATGTTCCCAGAGGAAGTATAATATATGATATTATTTTGTATTTGTTGTTTAGTGTGATGGTATTAGTGGTGTCGGTGGCCAAGTATTCTTTGTTTTATGGATTTTGTTTTCTCTACCTCCCCCACGGACAAGCTTTGCTTTTTAGGGGAGGCAGCAATAATTTTTTGTTGATATGTTTTTTTTTCAATAAATCCTTCTCTCTTCTTCTCTTCATTCTCCTATGGCACAACTTGAAAAGTTGATAATCTGACCGATTAAAATCTGAAAATTTGTCTGAGTGTTTTGATAACGACTTCATATTTCCAAGCATTGGATGCTAGGCAAGTACTTAAGGAGAGAGGGCAAAATCCCCGCATGTGCCTGGGAGATACCATAGTTTCTCGAGCTTCCATTTTAGAACTTCATAATGGAAAATTTTGTCTACAGGATTGTACCTAAGATTTTGACTCAGAGGGACGGGGTGGATGAAATGTCTTGAGTTTTTTTTTCTAACCTACAAACAAACAAAAAATGGGAAAGGGTTCATTATTTTCTTTTTTTTTAAAACCTTTTTTCTGCAAATTGCTCAATAAGTTCAACGGGATAGTGATTACAGAATAAAATGCCTTTCATATAATTTAGTGCAGAGACTGTATGACTGTCAAAGCAGATTTTTGGAGATCAACCACTTAAAGAGATGACCACGCCTCTTTTCAGACAAGAATGGTGGTTTGAAGAGAAATACAAATAACGATAATTTTGGGTGGGTTTCCTATAGGTAGACGATTCAAGACTAGGTCAGGACATCCAAGAAAGAAGGCTATCTTGAATCTTCATCCTCCGACTTAGACTGAATATTGAAATCAAAAGTATTCAAATTCACCAAAATTCATTCAGAGAAACATGCCTATGGTCCCAAACGGTCAGAAATTCATTAACAAAAATAAATCCGTTTTGAAACTATGCAAAGCGGAATTTTAGTTGAAATCCGTATAGAAATTTGCCAAATAGGGAAATAAAAATGTTCTCATTGATAAAAGTATAACTTGAAGAAAAAGATTGTTATTGAACTTACAATATATGAATTATCTTTGAATTTTCTTTGTAACGCTTGTTCACTGACGCCAAAGGAAATGTACGTAGTAACTGCATCAAAACTCCCTGAGATATTATTACTATTTATACTTTACTTTTTTTTTAACTTTTTAACAAGGTGGCTCTTTAGCAACAATGCCTTAAAATACTTAGCCTTAAAATGTTAAACTCCACGGATTTAGAAACTTGAGATGATAGAACTTTTAAGCGAGGTAAAACCTCAGAAAAAAAATTTTCTCGATTGTTGAAATTTTTCGAATTCCATTCTGCTAACCAGGAACGGTTAGCGGAAGCCTTTGCCAAAATATCTGCTTTGTCTTTTCTTTTTGTTTACTCGTTGAAAATTACCCTCGTTTTTTTTTCTTCGTTTTCTCTATCTTTTGTCGAACGTCACCAATGTGGTCTCAAAACTGGTTTAATTGATTCATTTATTTAGCCATAATTATAATTCATAATTTGGCTCAATAAGCTTATACACTTTTCACCTGTTATTAGTTTTAAAAGGAGTTTAGAAGTCGCAAATAGGATTCTCCTATATTCTTGACATAGGGGCCATGTACGTTTTACTAGAATTATTTTTGACTGAACTATATCTCTGAGCCCTCGATTACCTACGCAAGTATAAAATTTTCAGATTCTCACTAATTGTACGTTAGAAAAAAATATGCAGCATTCGATACAACACTGGGCACAACAGAGCTAGTTACACTGGCAGTCATACAGTATCCATTTTTGATTAGGATTTCGTCACTAAATTTTGGTAGGAAGAAATTGATAATTTTTTTTTCTTCCCACTGGTGGAGTAAAGGATCTAAGAAAAGCTACAGTATGGGAAGTAAAAAATTCATCAACCTTTCATCATTATATCTGCAGTGACAATCAAGGCATAATCTTATTAACAATTATAGGACGATGAAACGAAAATCTTAATAATTACAGGAAGATGTAACGAAAAATATCAATGAATCATATCATACGAGCAACAAAATCTTTACAATCTACTTAATCGTCTACTTAATCGATCTTCTCGTTACCCATACCGACATTCAGCTGGTAGTAATTTGAACCAATAAGATTTTTCATAGAAATTCTGGTTGACTGAAAATTGTATGAATGATCCTGACTGGCTTAAATTATCTCTAGCTTATTCCCGTTATTAGTAAAAATCACATTGTAAACTGACATTTAGGTAAATCTTGTCAGTTTCATCAAACCCAACACTGTCTAAACAAATATGGCCTTTTTTGTGACATGAGACAGAAGGTGAATTACTTGGGTTTCGAATATGGAGAGGAAAAAAAACGCAGGGGCAACTGACATGCATTAATTTTTACAGAATGGACTTATTCTTGCTACTATTGAAAGATGTTTGGTGAATATCACCTTTATAATACAGAATAATAAATTTACTAGAATTGATTATATTTTGTTAACGATCTTGAATACATTTTTGCATAATTTTATTGGAGTAAATTCAATATTGCTTTTATAGATTTATGGCTATTTTTTTAGGATAAGATTTCTTATATTTTCTTCATTGTTTATGAACAGAAAAAAAGAAAATAAGTACAAAATAAACAACTTGATTTCAAATAAAGGGTATTTTAGTTCAATACTACATTTACTAGAAAGACTGACCTTGAAACAAAATAAATCAAAGTAACACAATAGGTACTTCTCCAAAGACTATTTTTCTTAGATTAATTAAGAAAAAACTTTTTCAAAAAGAACTTCTTCAAAGAAAAGTAAAGAACCATATTAAAACCAAACCAGAGCATAAATAATGTCATATAATAATCCAAACTGAAAACGAACAGAAATAAACTTGAATAACCCCATTAAACATAAAGATGAAATATAATGTCATAGATGAAGAAAAAAAAAACAAAAAAAACAGAAATTAAAGTAAGTAATCCCTTCAAACTTAAAAACAATAAAAATGACCAAAACCAGGAATAGGACTACCACCCCCAAAAACCTTCTCAAGACCAGAGCTTCATTTGCGCTTTATTGAAAACGATTTGTAATGCGAACAGTGTTTTTTTTTTATTTATCGTAGAAGCCCTTGTCTCTCAATCCCTCTAAACGGCTTGAGTATCATTTGCGTTTTATTAAAAAAGATATGTGTACCAAGAAGTATGGTTTTCAGCTGTAAAACATAGAAAACAATGCAAAAAATATAATGATCAAGAATACTGGAAAGAACTAATGAAGGCTGATCGATTGTTTAGCGCAACAGTTTATAATTTTCAATATTATAATTTTCAAAAATCGGAAATGTTTAACATATATTTGACTTTCAGTAAAGCCTAAATGAGGTACTGGCGTTCAAAAGCTTTAGGGAGCAATAGTTTGTTTTAAGCTTGACTTGATGATTCCTTTGAATTTCTGTTTGTTTTAGGTTTCACTTATCCTAGCAGTATCTGTTTCCTTTATGTTTGATGTAACTATTCATTTCTATTTCTGCTCGTTTTGGGTCTCATCTATTGACTGATAGTAATTTCTGTTCGATTTAAGTTTGAATTATTATGTGAATTAATGTTTGTTAGTTTTAGTTTAATACGGCTCTTTATTGGTTTTTGAAACAGTTCTTTTTAAAAAAAGTTTTCTTAAATTATTTTGGTGTTAATTTTTAACTGACATACGGTAGTTAATTATTGGTTAATATTCAGAACATTTTTAAAGTTTTTCAGATTTTTTCTAAAAAATTAGAATTTTGGGCTACAATTAAATCTTGGACAAAATTTGAGCATTCAGTAGAAATTTTTGACCAAGAGTAGTCTTGAAAAGATTTATTTGAAATAGTTTCACAATAGGACTTCGGGTAGATGAAGTGAAGGAACATTATTTAAAAAAAATTTAAAATTTGCGTCATTTTGGGTAGTCTACAGGACTGAAGCCATCCTGACCCCGTAGACTGTAAACTATAGATTCCATTCTGTTTTGCTATTTTATGCTTTGCTATTACATAATAGAAAAAAAAACACGAAAAATCAAAACAAACCTAGATTTATTTCTTTTATTTGCTAATCAAGGTTCTCTTGGACGTTAAGTTTTAAAGCAGATCAGCGTAAGGAAAATATTCGAATATTTGGCGCTAAAAAACCGTACAACTATACTTTTCTTCCCAAATTTGCTGTTCTTATTAAGTTTCAGGTGGACCATTCCAAAGAGTAAGGGTAACTTATAGTAACTATAGATAATAGTAACTACAGTAATAATAGGTAACTTTAAAATAAAAGTGCAAAATAGGGATAAAATCCTTTTTAATAGACAGTGTATAGAAATTCACAAAAATACCAGATATATCGGTCACATATACAGTGACCGTTTTACTACTGATGACGGTCACTGTATATGTGACCGAAATATCTGGTATTTTTTGTGAATTTCTATACACTGTCTATTAAAAAGGATTTTATCCCTATTTTGAACTTTTATTTTATCGTCATGGAAAGGCAGTGTGGTCTCCGAAATTATCTATAGGTAACTTATGTAAGTTGCCCATACTCTTTGGACCAGTCTACAGTCTACATGCCAAATAAGTTTCGTGTCGACCAAAGAAAAGCAATGTTTGGCGCATTCTGATTCATGAATCTACATAAACCACTTTTTTAAAACAAATTTTCCCTTTTAGCTTTGTTTTATCCGGTATACACGCCCAGTAGTGTCCTCGAGTTTGAGCTTTTAATTAAAAAAAGGTGACGACCAAGGAAACTCATAGTTCTTACTAGACGTTTTTCAACAGCGAGCATTTTCAAATGATTGGTAAGCCAGCCATTTGTAATCTTCGTCCACGCTGGATGAGAATGGAGTATCCTGAAAAGTGTTACTACTTCTTCTAAAACCGTTGTACTCTGGCATGCAGTCACCATAACAGGCGAATAATCTTCTTCATTCATTTTTTCCAAAGCTATAAAAATAGAAAATACTTAGCCACAGCACATATCTATTGGAAGATGAGTGTCCAGTATATAGTAAGTTTTGTTAACTTGAACCAAATTTCAAACAGATTAACCAAGTTCAGCAGTATATCGCTGGTGGATAGTGAAACACTTGTATTTTAATTTTTTCTTTCTTTTGCATAAGTTAATATAAAACAATTCTGTATAGCTTACTTCGAGACACAAGCGCTAGTTTAAGTATTACTATGATGATGAGTATGAACTGGTTCAGAGTTATTGGCTCCTGCCAGTAGCGAATATTGTGGCTGTCCTAATTAAAAAGTCGTTTATAGTACCTTTACATTCGGTATTTTGAATGTTTGCCTTTTCCTGGACAATTGAAAATGCAAATACAATTGAAAAATGCAGTATTCGCTTATCAAATTACTTCACTAATCACCATAGCATGACCAACTTTAAATTGAGAAAATTACACCAAAAGTATTTCATTTAAAAAGTAACGTAAAAAAAAATAACTGAATGGTAAAAGGTTTTAAAAGAACCAGCAGAGGTAATTTTGGAACTGCGCACAGAACACCCCATAAGTTGAGTGATGATCAAACGAATCAAATCCTGTCCCAAATGAGCGATGCTGTATTAACGAATAGGAGTACATAAGATAAATAGGCTTTAATATGACGAAAAAAAAAAAAAAATAACGGTGGCATTCCTATGAAGAACCATTGTATATGAATATAATACAGTAAGATCATTCCCTATCTCAACCAATATACAAAGCCGGACCAAGATCCAAGTGCTCCGGAGAACATTTAAACAAGTATAAACATAAGCGACTTACAAGTAGGTTTCGAAGTCTCGAGTTGGTTTCAAAGGCATTTTGAGAAAGTTTCTGCCAAAATACGGGTTCCAGGGTAATATACACTGAACCTCTGATGACATATTAAATGGGAAGAGCTGTTTGTACGCACCAAGAATGTAGTAGCCAAAAATCACTGAGCCATGATCTTACCGTTATATTATTTATATACAGTGTGAAGAACTGAGACAAGATTTAATTAAACGTGGTCTTACGTTACCAGGGTGTAAAATTTATGATTTGTCTATCATCAGGTTGGTCAGAAAAATAAATGTAAATGAATATACACAAGTGTACGGTTAAATAGGAACAAGTATTGAAACCTGAAAACGAATAAACTACGATAAAAGGGGATCCCCCTTACCCAAAGTAATAAATCAATAAAATAATTGATACCATTCATAAATTCAAGGGAAGAATCTTGCTGGTTAAATAGCCCAAGGTTTCCTGCAAACAGTCCTAGCCTGAGCAGAAAGTTCCATTTTTCTTCGTCTGAAGACTCCCAATGAACTACTACAGACTGGAGGAGCAGTATTATACGAAGCTAGAAAAAAAAGTCAAATTGAATTAAAAATACAAAACAACATATGCTTCAAGTCGGATAAAAACGTCGAAAATTTGCACATTAATGGCGTTTGGGAAAAATAAACTAAAATAAAACAAATGCAGCATAAAAAGTCCCTTATTTGTGACGTAATCTGTCCAGTTTTTCAAGTTCAACTTTAGAAAAATGGCAATCATATTAAACGAACAATAATTGTATACATAATTATTTGTATTTTTTTTCTAAAAAAACAACACTATAGTTTCTCCTGAAAATTGGCACGCTGTAATTTTCCGGTGTGAAAAAAACAACAATCTAGACCCCTGAAGGTTAAAAGCCTAGAGCATAAGTAGTAGGAATGTCAAAACGAAATTTACTTGTTGACAAATCAGTTGATCCAAGCTTTTAGAGAAAGACATTCCCGTTTGATAGCTTTGAAGTGAGTTTTGGATCCTTAATTGATTCGCCTTATACGCGTATGCTACGCAATGCGGCAGAAAAATTACAATAAATAATTTGTATACCAGGAGACCTAGCTTTGCTCGGAGATTATCGTTCATTTAATAAGATTGATCGTAAGATCACGTAAGGTAAGTTCTTTGATTGTTCAAATAGGTTACGACTTTGGGAAGATTCGTTTAAGGCCTTAACTAATTTTTGAAAAAAACATTTTCATACACACGAACGACGTCCATCACAAATGCTCAGGCTTCCGATACTTTAACAGTTTTACTTTCTACAGCGAATAAAATAAAACAAAATTAACGTTGTTTTGCGAAAGAGATTAAAAAACTGTCTTTCTTTTCACCAAGCGAAGCTTGGTCCCCTGGTACTACAACATAAATACTAACAAACCTAACTAGTCATTCAGAAGCAAAATTAAGGCAAAATAAGTCCATAAAACGAGGAGGAAAGAAAATCGAAAAAATATATTCATTATTGGTTTGGATGTGATGTGCCAACAAATTTAGCAATTTGAAATAGGCGGCCCATATTTGCTCTATTGTTAAACAGGCTAGTGCATCTCTGTCTCTCCTTAAGCTATCTACTAAATTATCATGCCCAAAAGCACATATCCTCCGCCTTTACATATTTTTTTTATCCGTCCACTGCTTGAGTATGCTTACCCTGTGTGGTATTTTGGCCTTACGGTGGATAAGTCCGATAGGGTAGAAATTATCCAGAAGAGAGTCCTGAGAAATATTTACGGTCAGGGCAAAGTGCCTTACAGTCTCCTCCTCAAAGAATTCCGCCTCCCTACCTTGGCAGCCCGACGTGTTACTCTTTGCACTAATTTCGGGAATAATCTGCGGCGTAACCCACGGGAATAATATGCATACTCCCAGCCCCCTATTGCCCACCAAAAGTACAAAAATCCCGTTCTAAATCCTATTAATGCAAGAACTGAGCGTTAAAGAAAGAGCTTTGTGCCAGCGTTCGTTGAAATCATAAATAAATGAAAATTGTAATATATCATGTCAATGTGTCGTCATGTGAATTGCTAATGTGTTAGTTTGGTTGTTTCATTTTTATTTGACAGGCTAGTTCTGTTCATCCCTGTTTGTTTTCATAATGTACTTATGTTTGTTTGTTTTGTTATAAAATGTAGGCTACCTGACAGAAAGCAACAAGTTCGGCAGTTTGATGGTGTGAGAGTTTGCTTGTTAATAAAGTATCATTCAATCCTCTTTCAACAAGAATCAACGCAGATAAACATTGATAAAGTAAGTCAGGTTATATCAATAAAATATTTATATATGACTTATTTACCCTAAATAAGTCATAAGGTCCACAAGAATAAAATTCTTACAATACCGATCACATTGTTCTCATACTACTGCCACAGTTACCTGCGGTTGTCCCTCCGAAGGGTTTGCCTGTCTATTTAAAAATCAGTTGAGGATTTTCCCCTGATCATTTATGATTCTGAGGTGAGTTCTGATATAGTTCTAGAGTTCTGATAAATATCCGTTTACCTTATTACCATCGTTCAAAGTGTCTATGGAGTCTCAGTAAGTTATTTGTGCAAAGCCTAGTAAAAATAAGTTATTTACTATAAGCGACTAGGAGAGGGCAGATACGACACTGCATATACTCATATTGAGTAGCTTAATAGTAACAAAACGTATTTGTTTTCATCTTCTTCAGTGCTCTTTTTATGTCGGGGATAGAAAAGCTGACCTAAATACTTTTTATAATTAATTAAAAGAAAAATTTCTCAAAAACAAGTTTTTCAAAGAAAAGTAAAGGCCATATTAAAGTTAAGATCAGCAGGAATAAATTTCTATAACAATTCCAACTCAAAACGACCAGAAATTACTATTAAAGAATAAATGACACCTCAAAACGAACAGAAATTAAATAAACAATAACAGCAAACAGATATACAACAGGTACTAATATAAATGGATAAACAAATCTTAAAACGAGTAAAACTTAAATTGAATATGCATATCAAGCTTAAAACGAACAAAAATCAGTACACAAGAGTTTGGCTACTGCCTCCTTCCCAAACTGCAAAAGTCAAAAGTTCACTGCGTAATTAGCGCTTTACTGAAAACGAATTATATTACAAATATGTTCTATTGTACTTATTACAACATTGAAAATAAAGACAAAAATTACAGTAAAACAAAATCTTTAACTGATGAGCTTTCAGCAATAAATATCATTATATATAAGAGATTCAGTTTTTATTAGTTCTTTCCAAGACTATTCTAGATACATATAGTTGTTATTAAAGCACAAATGACGCAGTAGGCTATAGACTTTTACAGTTTGAGAAGGGGCAGTAGCCAAACTCTTGTGTACTGATTTTTGTTCGTCTTAAGCTTGACTTGCATATTCAACTTAAGTTTTACTAATTTTTAGATTTATTTATTCATTTACATTTGTTTATGTAATTGTTTTTTTTGTTTGGTTATGATTGTTAATTAATTTCTGTTCGTTTTGGGTTTCATTTATTCTTTGATAGTAATTTCTAGTCGTTTTGAGTTTGAATTATTATAGGACACTATTCCAGCTGATCTCAAGTTTAATAAGGCTTTTACTTTTCTTTGAAAGCTTCTTTTTCGGAAAGTTTTTTTTTAATTTATTTCTGTTCGTTTTTAGTTGCCAAAGTTTCAAGTTTTTCAACATTCCCCATTTCAAATCATTTTTTTATTCAACATTATGATTTCATCAAAGTATCAAAACTAGTAGAAAAGTAACAAAGCATCAAAGTAAAGAAAGTATCAAATTAACAATAAGCAACTTGCATAACTTACAGCCCTTGCCCCGTAAATCAGTAAATCAAAGTAACAATAAGAAGCTTGCATAACTGAAATCCCTTGCCCCGGGGGCTGGGGGTGGGGTTCAAACCCAGATGCATAGTTATTTCACCTTTGCACTATTTTGAACAAAAAGCTTATCTTGAAGTTTTGACCGGATGTATTTGGAGAAAATATGGTAGAGGGGTTGGTCTTTGATCCCTTTTGACTCTTAAAAAAGGAGCTGGAACTTTCAATTTCCAATCGAATGAGCCCCATCCAAAATTAATACAACCAGCCCTTCCAAGAAAACCTTAAATGTTAACAATGGGCAACTTGAATAACTTACATCCATTGCCCCGGGGGCTGTGGGGATTTGCCAACCCCTGAGTTATAGTTATTTGAATTTTCGATTTTGATCAGATTCTCAGATTTTGATCGGATGTATTTGGGAAAAAAACTGTGAGAGGGGAGGGGGGAGGGGCTGGTTACCCTCCGATGACTTTCGAATCTTAAAAAGGACACTAGAACATTCTATTTCCAATCAAATGAGCCATTTCAAAAGTTTGTATGATCACCTCTTCCATAAAGACCTTATATATTAACAATGGGCATCTAGCATAGCTTATAGCCCTTGCCCCGAGGGCTGGGGGAGGTTATGAAACCTCCTTGGGGGATAGTTATTTGACAATTGTACTATTTTGAACATAATGGCTCTCAAATTTTTTTATCGGAAGCACTTGAAGAATAGAGGGTTTGGGGGAGGGGGGGGCGGGGGCTGGTTACCATCCCATCACTCTTGACTCTTAAAAAGGAAACTACAACTTTCTATTTGAAATCGAATGGGCCTTCTCCCAAGTCTATACGACCACCCCGTCCATAAAACATAATATGTTAACAATGGACAGTGTTCTCACTGAGGATCATTAATTTGATAGTTTTGTGAAAACTTTTTATTGATCATTAAAGAACTTAACTTGACATCTTCCATAACTTACAGTAGCTGCCCTGGGGGCTTTGTTTTTTTTTTCAACCTTGGACCCATAGTTTGTGCTATATGACCCCATGAGTTTCTGTTAACCGATCTTTGGAAATTTTGAACAAAATTGCTATCTCAAAATTTTGCTCAGATGCATATGGGGAAAAGAGGCCGTGGGGAGAGGGGGGGGGGTAGTTGTCCTCCAATCACTTTTGATTCTCAGAAAGGGCACTAAAATTTCCGATTTCCAAACGAATGAGCCCCCTCCGAAGTTTATACGACCACCCCTTCCATATGAAGTGCCTCAGGAAAAAAAAACAAAAAACAAATAATAAATCGTTTAGGACTTATGGCCTTTACAATAGGCAGCGCTATAGCGTTGTATCTTATCAGAATATATCTTGTCTACAAATTCTGAAATACGTATTTCGTATTTTTGGTACTGGAAATTACTTTAATTTCTCCCTTAATAGGAGCCTAACCAGAAGACAATGTCAAAATTCGGGATAAAAATGTTTTTGTTGAAACACGCAAAGCAGAAAGCTTTTGGACATCAACGATAAGAAACTGCAACCGTTCAGCTGTTTCGAAAAATATATATTTTTTTTTTTGCAATTATAATTTTTCTCTATTTAGAATTTAAAATAGATTTTGTCTCTATTAAATAATATAAAGTTACCGAGGACACACAGGACGTCTGAATATTCTACTGATCGGGAGTAAAATTAAGAAGAAGGGGAAGGGGGGCATGAAACCCAAGATATTCCTATTATAAAAAAAACAAGGAGTAATTACAGCTAAAACGCTTTGAAGAAGGATAAGATAAATAAATACATAAAGAATAGTCAAATTTCGCCAATTTTACTTGCACGTTTAGCATAAGTGAAGTATAAACATGGCTATTTTCTTGCAAAGAGGCAATATACCAAAATTATGCTTTATATCCCAGAAATCTATTGCAACGCTGTCTATTCGATTTTTCGGCATTACCCCAAGGTGAAAAATCCCTTTTTGGTGCATAGAGGCATACACAAAATTTATATAACTGGTGGCGTCCTCACAAATAAGCTTCACACTCTCAAAAGTTGTTATGAGAATCTAACAGCAGTACGGCTCAAGCCAATGCCTTCCTTAGCGGGAAACAGAATTTAGACGTTTTTAAGAATCAAAATGTTTTAATTAGATGCTATTCTGATAATGTCATCCCTTGCCTGAGTGAAAAAGCACTCTATACATATTCTAATCTTACCTGCTTAACTGTTTCACGTATATCTCCCATCTTTGGTTCTAAGACTGAATAGAAAAGAGACATCCAAGGTTCAGTTGTGAACGCACGACAAAAAGCAGGCTCAACAGTGATCCCACGAACAAATCCAAGATTTGAACTCTGCGTCAAGGATTTGTCAAATATATCTGTTGCTGTCCTATCAACTGAAACCCCGAGCTCCTTCATGATATTTTGTCGCAAGTAGGATGACATGATTCTTAAAGACGTATCTGAGAGGTATGGCGATTTTTGCGCAACCATCAATGATAGAGTAAGCAGGGAAGATGATGCACAGTGTCGAAGAAGCGAGCATGGATTGTTCCAGTCAATATCCTGAGAAATTTCATCTACAAAAACAGAAAAAACAATGAATTAACAAACAAGGTCCAAAAATACACATATAGATATGCTTTCAAACGAAAACTTACCTTCCAACGATATGGAAACAATCGACTACCAGTACAGTTCAAATGAATGAAACAAATTGCTTGTTTGAGACAATTCATGAATTAGCTTATAATGATGGATCAATAGCACCCATAGCCTCAATAGAACTGAAGGAGAACCGCTTGTAGTTATTACTGATTATAATCAGTCTGATGATTATCAGTTTCCTATGGCTAAATAAGCTATCTCTGATATTCGGTAGATACCAGATTCCAAAGAAAACCTGTCATTACCCAATGCCCAAACGTATCCCAGAAAATAAAATACTTTCGTCCAGATTCAATGCGGTTAGTTAATTAATTGAATTAACGGGGTCAACTGCAAAAGCCAGATGTGTAATTTGTATCACTGGATAGCTAAAAATAAATTAAACTTGTGGTTTTTGGCACTTTTCATGGTAGTACGACATTCTGTGGCGTTCCTTTTTTTCTGCTTCCATGGGATCGTAATAGGAATATATTGTCAAAAATCCCGACTTAATGATTTTTTTTTTGCAAATTTGCCGTGCCAAGCAGAAATCTTTCGGATATCAGCAATAATAAACTGCCTCTGTTCCACTGTCTTTTCTCTCTACTTGTTGTACTCCGCTATTTACTTTTTTGTTTTTGGTGGGTTTAAATAGTAAAATTAAAACTGGAGTTAAAACACATATGTTCATACTAGTATTGGATGATATTTGATTAACCGATATATCGATATCTTCACTTTCGATATTCGATATATCGATATTTCGGATCAGTATTTTGCTATCTCATGGATTTGCCGAAGTTCAGTAACGCAAATGGTAAATAAAGGGTATTTTGTATAGCTTTTTTTTCAAAATTCAAATAATATAAAATCAAACAGTAAAAACAAACTTCGATTACATAAATAAATATAATAAAACTCCAAATTTGGGATTATTCGGGCTCAGGAAAAGAGAAAAACAAACTACTGGCTATTCAAAAACAGCACCATGTCAATGTTTTTCCCAGAGAGTCAGTTCCACCGTTTACAATTATCTGACCAGCCTTGGAAAATACTCTTTCAGAAGGGACACTGGTAGCGGGCACAGACATGAATTCCATTGCACCTTCGTACAGGTATTTTTGGGACCCCATAGCACGAGACTTCAACCACTTGAGTGGACAAGTTTCTCTTGAAACTATTGGCTCCCTATTGACAGTTTGGAGAGCCATGATATATTCGGCTGCTGTCCAAGCATGTCCTGCATTGACTATAAGGACTTCATCGTGTGAACCCCCTAAACTGGCTTGATTCTGATATGACTGCATCACAGGGACTGCGATGGTACTCTTATCTTCTGATCAAGATTCAGCAGCCAGCAAGACCGGGTCTATCTCATTTGCAATTTTGCTCTCAATTTGTAGAAGATCGTCAGGTGAAACATACATTTTCTCGGAACGCAGGTCAAGATATGTGGCAAATGAGACGGGTGTGACTTGACCAAGGCTTATAAACCTACAATGCATTTTATTCAGCAAAGCCTTTCGAAGCTCATCAGGCACATATGAGAATCCACCAAAATCTACCTGAACAAGGTGGCGTTTAAAAATCTTAGACAAAGGCAGGACTTTCGAGATGGAGGGAAAGCCTTTTGAAGAGAGCTCAATAGTTGCCTCTTCAATGGGTGTAAGCACCGCAATCACGTTTGAAATTACACTCTACTCACTATCAGTAAGTATGAGGTCCACTTTACCGAGAAGTGCAAGCGAACTTGTTACCAACTCTTTCAAATCTTGTAGACCACACTACATAGTGAGAAGCAAATTCCATCTAGTGCAAACATTGTCATTAGAGATTTGAACCTGGCGCAACTTGTCGGTAGCTACAACACTACGTCTGAAAAAGCTGACAATATTTCTAGCCTTTTGGACAAGAGACAACAATTCAGCAGTATCATTAATAGCACCCCCACAATCAAATTTAGAGTATGTGCAAAACACGAAACATGTGTCAATACTTTACCTACTTGGGATGCAGCATCCTTTACGGCCCAACCTAAATTTGCTCCATTATCAGTTACTACAGCAACAAAATTGTGCTTGATCCCCTACTCAGTGGAAATTTTCATGAGGTCATGATTGGTGGCGTTGGAAACTATTATCAAGAGCAATGCTGTGAAAAAATACTCTTAAGAAGTACCCTGCAAAAAAAAACTTAAATCCACTACCCACAAATACACGCCCAAAACGTGTCCAATATTTTATTACTATGAAAAAAACACTATTAAATAATTTTGCGACAACCTCTTTGTCCATATCAAGCCCACGTTTTGAACCGAATGATTTTGCGACAATGGATTTTTCAACAAAATGAAATCCCTTTGCTAAGAACGTAAAATCATTCACAAAGACGGAATCCAAAGAATCGAACCAAAAAAAAAATATTATCCTTCTTCAAACATATTTCTATACTAAAATAAAACAACAAAATAGTTAAAAAAAAGAAAAAAAAAGAAAAAAATAGTTAGAGAAACTGATCCAAAGTTACAGAAATTTCAAAAATAATTTTTTACACTCTCGGGCAAATGAAGGGAAACAGGTTCATTCATTAAAGAAGAGCTAATCGTAAAAGTTTTAATCCTATAATTTGTCTTTAGTGTCGTGAATTTAGAACTAGTCAATTTATTTATTTACAACCCAAACATACAAAGAGAGGATAAGGGTCAAGTAACAAAAAGAAAAAAAACACAAAAAGAAAAAATTATAATCAACGAGAATTTCCGATAAGACGATAGTGACAAACACGCCTAAATCACACATAAGATTTTCTTATCCCGTGTCCCTCACTTTGAAATTATATCGGAAACACTTAAACTACTCACAAGACAAAATTTGTATGACAAAGAGGAAACCGGGGACTAATAAGAATTAATCCGTATGTTGGAGCTGAACTAGAATATGGTCAATTATAATCATTAGAAAATCGAAATTTTTTCAATCGTCAGGTATATAAATTGAAAGAGGAGTGATTTAATTTTTAATCAACTCTTTATTAAAAATTACACAAAAGCGCAAAATAGAGGCCATAGAACAAGCACGAAAAAATTGGCAACAGTGTCAATTATGGCGAAAAAGGAGAAATAAAACTGTTGTCTTCATTTTGTCATAATGTCAACCAGCAAAATACAGTAAAATATTTAAAAAGGAATAGATAATCTGATGGACTATTTACAGAACTACAAACACTTGCTAAAATAGTTTCTAAAATAAAATAAAAAAAAGATTACGTTTAATTGTAACTATTGTAAATTGCAGGTATGAAAGTTGTGGTGGAAGTTGCAACTAAAGTAGACGCAATGCTACTTAAAGTAAAATTTTCACAAGAGTAGCCAAGTTATCATTAAAAAGGCGGTTGCTCTGAAAAACGGCGGAAACTCAGCGGAAATTTATATTAGAGCCAAAGTAAGAAAAACATAGAAGTAGCAAAAATACTTACGCTCATCGATAACAGACTCAGTGGCGGATAATACATCGTCTGGTGTTGGTGGTTCTGCCAGTTTCAGGTCGTATTTCCCCTCTTTCCCCATTCTGTATGAATTGGTTCCTCCAGCATCCCATTGAACGCGAACCCATCCATCATCTCCAACTTCCCCGATCACCCGACCTTCGCCAGGAGGAGTTCCATCTTGCTCACCCCATTTCCAGTCAACTCCACGGACGACTTTCGTTCCAACTTTGAGTCGTGCTGCTAGTTCAGGACCAGATAACGGAAGGGAGTCCGGTCTACTACGATTTAAGTCACAATCATAAATTGCAAGGACAGCATCCGGTCCTCCTGATACACTTGGTGCTGGTGTCGAGTCTGTGGGTTCCGAAGCTACAAAAGTATAAACTATGTCAGTAACTAACTGGTCTACTTAGTATTTTAGTTTTGGGTTTTTGAATGCGTTTGACACTAACTTTTTTTTTCAATGAATACCTTTTGTTTTCTTAATTTTGAACAATATTACGCTTTTTTATGTTAACACCTGCTTTGATTTTACAATTTTTGTGTTATTCAACCTGTTCTGTAGTACTTTTTCCTGCGTAAACATTTTGTGATTTTGTATACATTAAATTTCAAAGCTCCAATAGCCTAAATTGTGTCACGACTAACTTTTTGTCTAGTTATTTATTTTAGATTTTGGGTGTTGAATACTATTAACATGTAACTTCTATTTTATCATTATCTTTTTAAGATAAAATTTGAGCTATATGTTGTGTTTACTTGTTAACATCTACCCACAAGTTACAATTTATTGTCACTGAATAAGCAATATAATACTTCTTCTTTCTGTAAACATACGACCCACTGTTTGGTAGATGACACATTTTTTAACTCACAAATTATAATTCAAATACAGGCGAAGAAACACATTTTTCACAGTGAAAGTTCTGAGTACTTAGGTGACAAAAAATTAACAAGATTGATCTGAAGATTTTTAGGAGCACACCCATTTCATCTTTTTTTTTTGAATGAGTTCGATAAAATTACGTGATTCATGACGCATAATTTCGACACAGGGAGATGGAAACAACCAAAGTTACGATTGTAATAAAAAAAAGAAGAAGTTATTTATCACGAATGACCTGCATTACAATACTATGATTTTTACGACTCCCTTTTCCCTTCGTAGAGCAGATACTTTCTTTTTTACCTGGTTTTTCAGAAGCCATATTTTCCTGCAAAAATTGAATTTCACGGATTGAATTTCACGGGCTCTCAAGATAAAAGTCAAATGTATATTAAGATAATTGCACCATTAGGGTTTAGCCCAAAATCAGGAGAATAGACCATGAGACATGAGATCAGGTTTTCAAGTTTGTCCAATTAACCGGCCATGGTTACGAAAGGGATTGATTTCTAACCTTGAGGCATAAGTTAATAGCACGAATCCACATATTTTCGTCATTTTAGAACAATAGATTATCTTTCATCGAAGTAAACTATAAATTAGGCATTTACAAGATTATTTCTTACCGATTCTCTTGACATAGAAGAGGAAATAAATAAAGAATAATATAAAAATAATAAATAAAATTAGAACGCAGGGTAGAAAATAAATACTAAAACTATTGAGACAGCCAATTTCTTATTACCTCAGTAATAATAAATTACAGCCATATAACAATGCTAGGAAATACGTGCTACGAAATTCAAATCCTTTCTCAAGCCTGACATAATAGATGATATCCTGATAACTTAAATACCAAGTCAGAGTTTCCATTGAACTTAACAAAATGTACATTTTAAGTTACTTGATTGAATTTTTCAGAACAAAATTTGACCAAGTTCTCTGATAATGTTTGTTGAGGCTTTGGGGTAAAAGAACATGATTGACACTTAGCTTGGTAAATTCACGAGAAAATACCCTGGAAATAAGGATTAAGCATAATAGCAAACAACGTCAAAAAGCTATTTGTCATCAAATACAAAGCAATTTTTTGCAAGTTAATTTGACTAAATTTATTCTTTAATACACTAGACGTTCTTCATACTTGATATTCACCCATAAGTTATGGCATTTTTTTTCCCGCCAAACAGTTGGTGCGTTAAATAAAAACAGCGAAGAGTCTTTTCGCGTTTTCACTATTGTTCCTTAAATGGACTATCAAAAATGGTCTCTGAACGAATCAATTCTTCAATTAAATTTAAACATATTGCACTGGAAACAACAAACAAGAATATGAAATGACAGAAGAATTGGTTGGTTTCTTTTTTGGCCAGAAAATTATGACGTTAATCTTTTTAGTTAGAATGATCTGTGATATTGGTCACTTTGGTCCCACACCACATTTTTCAAGCAGGATTTCTGAAAGTTATTACTGCTACAATTCTTTGATCTTAATCCATTACCATATTTCATCTTTTCCCATAAGTTTTCTTCCCTAGCATTAGATTTTTTAACAACCTTTTCGGAAGAAAGAAAGAAATAGAAAACGAACCAGCAAGACGGAGAAGCGATTCCATAACACCAGAAATCCCAGAGGCCAAGGTTAATGTTAGTTCTTGGTGCGTCATGAGACCAGCAGACATATTCATCAAAAGCAATAACATCCTAGAAAGGAAAATACAAAAAAACTAACATGGACTCTGGCAACACACAAAATGTTCAATTTTACACAACATAAATTTCGCTAATCTAAAATTTATAAAACAACAGTTAAAACAAGATAAACAGAAAAAAAAACACCAATGGGAAAAAATCCGTAGCGACAAGCCCACTTCTTAAAAAAAAACTTACAATAAAGGCTGCTGCCGCGCTAAGTATGCTACAGACCTACATTTTTTTTTGTCTCAGAGAAATAAAACAATGCGTGGATAATTTCTTGACAAAACAAAAATTCGAACCTCAGCTGGATAAGATCTAAAATTTGTGAAAAACAAGTCAAGTAGGTATTCATTAGAATACACTTCCTTAGAAGATTTACTAATCAATTGTACTAATTTTGGCAGCACAACAAGGAGAAAATATATAATCTATTTGTTTAGAAGCTAGAATTGGAGTCATTTCCACTTATACTTACCACATAGCCTTTTAATTTCGGAAACTCAAGAAAAGTCAACTTTCAAGTTTTCCTGCTGAGTTTCCACGCTAGACTTGAAATCCTTTGTCCGTGGGGATAGGGGTTCGAGTCCTGGTGTCGCTGGTTATTTGGTTTGGAACGGGGGTCAAAAGCGTGACTGTAAGCTCAGCCAGAGTCGAGCCAGCTCTAAATGGGTACTAGGAGAAACCTGGGAAAGGTAAAAAGGACGAAAGCACAGGATGGCTGGCCCCCAACCCCCTATTGCGCTTCCTGGCTGAAGGGCCATGAAACGGAGATCAGCACCGCGGGTAGGGACTGTAAGGTCCAATACCGTATTCTTTACCTTACCTTTGCCTGGTCGGCGAGAGCTGCACCTGAACATTAGGTTTTTCCTTTAACATATTTAATCTTCGAATATCCTCCAATGGGCGAACGAGTTACAAGAAACGAGTAACAACTTTTACCATGCAGCCAGTTCTACAACGATAAAACTTTTCTATGCTATTTTAAATTAGTAGCTCTAAGAGTTCTTAGTCTTCAAAAACAGTTTTTCAAAACATAGACTAGCAACATACAAAAGCTAAAGGTCTATGGATAAGGACGCAAAAGGACCCTAAGTCGAAAAAAAAGAATAGGGAAATAATTAAGTTACAATTTGAAGGTTGCAACCTTACGAACTTTACATGGCCACTCATAGGGTATCGTATTAATTTCTTAAGGAGATTGAGGTGTTTTCGCATAAAACGGTTAGTCGTCTGGCTCCTATACGGAATTACCTAACCGTTTTCCGGTGATTTAGGACAAATAGAGAGGCTTCCTCGACATTCTGTACACCGTAACTATCTCTAAAGAAACACTCACAAGCCTAATTGGCAAACTTTAATAAGTAAGTAAAACCATAAGGTGAGTATGGCCAAATATTCGTTAGCTCCTGAATAGGAAAACATCGACTTTGTTTTAATGCTTCAGGTGAGTAGAGTAGCTTTGTCAACACCCATTGTAGTGCAACTGGTTCTAAAGGAACGCTCAGAAACAAAACAAGTTAAATTTATTTAACATTTGTGACCTGAATCTGAGGATATTGCAGGCATCCTTAGCTATCGCATGAGAAGACGTTACCTCTGCTGCAGTACTTTGGAGCCAGCGATGAGGCTTCGTTGAAGTCTAATGAATCACAAGTGGCTCAGTATGAACTGCATTTAAGGCTAAGTCAAAGCACTTGATTGACCCTTAACGTTCTATACACATAATGTAATTTTCATGTTCACAATTACTCCCATACCAATGAGAATTACCACCCAAAACGATTTTACTACTAAATCAGGAAAACAATAGAGATATTGATACCCAATTAATATTTTCTTGCTTATTTTCACCCTTACGCAGTGGAACGACTCTTACTTGTCTTACTGGTACGGGAAATTGAGCCTTCTTCATTGAAAAAGTAATGAACAACATGATATACGGTAATAAATAGCATACTACAGTCTTAAAAACTTTAACAATACCTGCTTAGCTATACAATTTAGTGTAAAAAGTTATCTTAGGGCATATGTGGATATCGTGTTTGAAAGTCTGACGGTGGAATTAGTAATCGTAGGTAAGTTTTTACTTTGGAACTATTAAAGTTGCCCAATCCTCATATAGTCAATGTTCATTCACTACAGATCTATTTGAGCTGTTGAAGAACCAACTAGATAGGTTGTAAGTAGCCTCCCGGCTGTATTAGGGTTTTTTCGAGTGCATGAACCATTCAGAAGTCAAATCACTCTTGTACTGATTTAAAATGTTTACCAACTATGAAGTTAGATTGAGTGAAATGCACTGGACTTTTGTTTTAATAATTTTCTTCTTTTTCGGATAAAATGGGCCAGTGGTATGTTAAGGTAGGCTATATTCTGGTATGGAGTATTTGAAAAAGGATAAAAGGGGATTAATCCTTGTAAGCACGTCGTATTCAACTGGGGTGGGAGCAAGGAACAAGGAGCAAGGAACCATTTAAGGAAAATGCAAACTTCTTATAAGGGTCTTTCAGAGGGAGGCTTTAAATAGATTGAAATGCAAGCGGAGCGTGCATAGCTGTGCTTGCCTCATGCGGTTCTGTGCTATAGCGAATTGTTAGTCGTACTAATCCTCGTAAGTCTTGAATCACGGAAAATTTCATGAATTATTATTAGTAAGAGGCATAAACTTTACAAAACATCTATTACCTGGTGGGAACGAAACAGATAAAATGTTTTCGGAGAATTTTAACTGCACTTTGAATAAATTTTTAACAAAAAACAAAAGGGGATAATATTAAACTGGTTCTATCGACCAACTTAGTGAGTCTGGTGTGGTTGTAGCCATTTTTTTCAATGGGGCAAAAAGAAGTAGGGGTATTAATTTATCTCCTGTTC
This sequence comes from Artemia sp. Kazakhstan ARC1039, assembly GCA_029168905.1. Taxonomy (NCBI): domain Eukaryota; kingdom Metazoa; phylum Arthropoda; class Branchiopoda; order Anostraca; family Artemiidae; genus Artemia; species Artemia sp. Kazakhstan ARC1039. The sequence continues at coordinate 46,365 of JAQQPU010000741.1, read as the reverse complement.
ATGTCTTCAGTTTTTAATCCAGCTGAACAACACTAGTCTTCTTCTTAAACGAGGGATAGAACATTACTTGTGACTAGTAATAGAACATAGAACCTTACGAATGCTAGCGATAAAACATCGTATTTAGATAACCTGGACGCACATAGTCTTTTGATTTAGGTCTGTCCTCTCCCCCCAGTCATAGTTGAACAATCCAATTGACACCCCCCAAAACCATAACTCTCACTAAAAGTCACAACTTAATACCCCAATCCGTTCCAAAGATATACTCTATTTTAACAGGAAATGGTATTTTAATAAACTTGATACATATTGTGTCTGTTGAATTCGGTATACCCCCCCCCCCCCCTCCCAAGTCAATAACCAAACATCCCCTTGATAACCCCTCCCATAACTCTCCTTGTAAGTTTCAACTTAGTACACCAATTCGTTCCTAAACAATTGCATATACGCTATTTTGATAATCTGACGACACACAGTGTCTTTCTATTTATTATACTACTTTACGGTACATTGATTATAAGTTCTATTATCCAGATTATTGTGCAAAAACATTTAGATGGACTAGAGACAAAATAATTTAACCCTTTTCCCCTCTCTCAATCCAAGTTTCGGCATCCATTTACTCCCCTCTTCCCCTTCCTTTCCCAGACAGTACTTGAAAGTTTAAACTGCATCTGGCAAGCTAATTTTGAAACATTGTAGATATGCTATTTCATAACCTGGACACACACAGTGTGGAATAAAGCGATAAAACGAGGACAGGGTTGAGAATACGCCGAACAAAATTGAAAAATAACCAAATGGGAGGTTCAAGTTATGTATATTACATTAGCGAACTCACCTGAATTGGGGAAACTGAAAGAAAGATCCGTTTTCTTGAACAATTATGCTTTTACTGTGTCCTTTTCCATTAATATGAATTTCTGCTTCGTGACATACGGAGGTCATTCTCTCCAGAGCCCACTCTCGAAGAAGACCGGCTGAAGATACAAGGGCAGCTTTATCTTGTGGGGAAGCCAGTTCAACATCTTTAGTACATTCAGGGAGCAATTCACTTGAAAAATATTGAGGAATTATCCAGGTTTTACCCGAGTTAAAATATTCAAAGATATCTTATATTGAACCCAATTCAACAATAGTCAAGCAAGTATTCCATGTATTTACTGACGAAGGACTAATGTATTTTTTTAAATTCACTGGCAGAAGAAGCACTAATCAAAATATTTTCAGAAATTGATTTCCCTATGGATGCAAAGTAAGAGCAAAATTCATCCATTATGACCTTATTATTAGTTATTACTGCCCCCTTAGAAATTAATTTATTTGGCAAATTATTTCTTTTGGAATTGGGATGAAGAATAAGCCGCTTTTAAATGCTATGGCAAACTGAATCTTTACAATGATAAACATGCACTGCATTATATCGTTTATGAAAGATACTACCAATATCGACAGCAATGGATTATACGGAATGACAATACAACTTCAAATAAATGTCAAAATGGCTACTCGCTAGAGTAATTCATCAGTAAAATTTAAAATGTATTTTAGAATAACAAGGCATAACACTTTATCTGTAAAAAACGGTTTAAACGTGAAGAAAAGATTTATTAGGTTATATCGTGATCTTTTATGCTAGAGACATGTTTGAATATTACATTAGTAAATATATCATGCCAAAATCACTGCCCAATGGAAACTACCAAATGGTATTTACAAAACCAATGAAGGAGAGCCTGCCCAAAATTAAAAGCATAGTCAACGCAATACCATTGACATAAATAAGAATAATATGTCTAATAAAAGGGCCCCCCTTCTTTCTCATTTAAAACAGATGGAGGTAAAACCATTGGATAAGATAAGTGTCCTTTTCTCATTGTTATACAAAGTCCTTTTTATCCTTTTTATGTCCTTTTTGTATCATTATACTAAGATTTTCGATCTTAATGATTGAACGGCTCAAATGAAGACCTTAGACCCAGGCCCATGTCTCCATTTCGTTTCTTTCACCAAAACACTACTTAAAAGTTCCTGTGCCTGCTGACTACAAACCTGAGGCTATATCTCTAAAATAAAAGGTCCAAAATCAAAACAAGCGAGATGCACATTAAAAAAAAAAGGCAAAAAAAGGCATTGTGTCTGACCCCCCCCCCCCCTAACAACCCCAAGCCCCTTAAATCTCACATATAAAATTTCTAAACGTCTTTCGATTCCCTGACAACATATCTGAAGTTACAAGTATTGAATTTAAATGTCTGACGCGAATGAAAAAAAAAGCATCAACTATATACTTCTGACAATTCAAGGGCCCTCGACCCCGCCCTTTCGACCTCAAACATGAAGACAAGTGTCCTCTCTACCGACCCGTTGTTTTTCAGAGGTTATTAGGAATAGGTCTTTTAAAACTAATTTTAATATTATTAATCATTACAATTGCAGCATGACTGTCCTAAATAAAACACACAGTGAGTGTATTTTCCTCAGTTCATTTTTCTCAAATGATGTTTAATTTGACCAAAATTGATATTTAAGGTCTCTTAGCTGGCTGATTATAAATATGAGGCTAATATTGTAATCAAATTAAGTCCAAATAAAAAAAATATTTAGTCGATATTTTAAATTTGCACTTGATTGCTACCATGGTGTTTAGGGGTTTAGAATAAAATTTAAATATACAGATTTATAAATAACAGATAAAATTTCTAAAACGACGAAAAATACAGTAAAAAGGGCCCAATAATTTAAGCTTCGCGTCAAAAAGCTTCGTTTGATGGAAAAAAGAAAAAGTAGGCCAAACATCTGGAACATAAACCGAAAAACATAAAGAAATGAGGAAAGGCTATACAGTAAAATAAAAAAAACGTTAAGACATCACATCCAAGGAGCCATATTTTTCATTTTGAAAAAGTTCTGGGCAACTCTGATATGGTGACGAAACACTACACAAATCCAATAAAATTTAGTCTAATAACTTTCGAACCTGCACGACACTAAGTTTTGTTTTTTCAATGTTCGAATATTTATTCTTTTTTTTGGTATTCGAAAATTCGTAAAGGTCAATTTAGTGTTGGCAGTCTAACATGTAATTCATTTAATTTAACTTTCTTCCTTTTATATAAGTGATGTTAAAATTAGTAGAAAATCAAATTTGCTAAAGTGAGCTTTAAATTTAAGCTCACTTTAGCATATTAGGTTCTAAGTAAAGAGCATTTGGCACAACAACCTTTCAGGCTGTTTGACGGGAAGCAGAGTCGCACTTGTTGCTAGTAAGATTTTTTGTTATTTGTCTACTAAACCATTACGTTTCATTTCTATATTCACTCTTTGTTGGCTTCACATCTCATACGAGCTAATTTCAACTCGTCACAAGACTTAAGTTTACTAAATACTTTCCATGAGAATTCTTTTTTTTTAATTTATCAAAATGACGCATGTTTTTTTAAATATGTCGGTAAATTCTGATATCTAATTTAGAAACTGCAAAATAATAAAAAAAAAGCTTTGATCAAATTTAAAAAGGTTCGAAGTTTTGTCTTGATTTCTACTTTTACAGGCCTGATATATATACTACGGACTGTTCATACATTCCTGTATCGCCAAAACTTTCTCGTAAAAACAAAATTGGAAAAAGGATACTGGATAATTCCAATTTAGACATTATAAATTATAAAACCAAAAACTACGAAACTAACAGCAATTCTTTCCGTACCAGCCTAATATGTCTTAAAAATAGCTTCAATTTAAGAATAATCTTAAAATAGGGTGATTTATGTAGTCAGAAAAATTTCAGTGAAAAAAAAAAAAAAAAAAAAAAAAAAAAAAAAAAAAAAAAAAAAAAAACAAAAAAAAAAAAAAAAAAAAAAAAAAAAAAAAAAAAAAAAAAAAAAAATCCCGTCATCTATTATTCTCGTCTGAATAGTAAGAAACCAGATAGTATGGGAAAAAATTGTTAGGATGACACGTAGCTCATCTTTATGTAGTATTAAACATAAACACAACGCAGAAAAAAAAGACTTACCAATCGATTGATGATGATTGAAAACAATCTAACCAGCCAACCAACAAATGATAGAGTATACTTAGAGGAAAATCAAAGTTAAAGAGATCCAGCATAAGATCATAGCCAGCCTGACGAACTTTGGTATCTTCCGACTATAAGTAAAATAGCTAAATAAGAAAAGTCATTGTTGACAACTAGCAATATTTCTGGTGTAGCTAGGTTTTATGTCAATACATCCCATTGTGGCCTGAATTGGTTTCAACTTCTTCTTTATTTTATTAAATTCTTCGTTTTAACAATTTATATTTAAGTTCATTCTGAAATCAAGAGGAAAATTAAAAAAAAAACAAAGTAGGAGTGCGCAGGCCAAATACCTGCGTACTCCTAAATGACTATGGTTTATAGACCTGTGATTCCCAAAGTGGGGCGCAGGCTCCACCAGTGGGGCATGGCAATATTTTGGTAGGTTATGGGTAGGACGTGCACCCTTCTGCTGACTGTAATTTAGAGTCTCAATTTTGAAAAAAAAAAAGTTTGATGTTGAACGACGTCATATTCAAATGCATTTAAAGAGCGAAAAAGATACATGATAGAATTACATTGACGTTATACATTGCATAAAATGTAGTGTACCTTCTACCAAGTAAAACATATTTCAAGATACAAAGATACCAAGGTAATGGCCTTTCAAACTTCCTTCAGGTGAATACACCTAAAATTTTGAATAATAATATATAAATATCACGAGAGGGGTATCAGGATTTTAGAAATGCCTAGGTGGGGCATGGACCAAAATCGGTTTGGAACCACAGGTATAGACAATACTAGGCCGTGCTATCCGATTGTTATCTCATATAGAGATTTGGAATTATCCCTGTTCAGATAATTCAAGAAGGACACATCTAGGACAAAGGATTTACCGGGCATAAGTGCCATCATGGGAGCGACATGACAGCTAATTCCTCTTTTTGGTTAACTGAAGTTTTATTCTATTCCAAGCCAAAAAATGTCACTTCAAATTATATGGGAATACATAAATAATCAAGGAAACACTGAACTACCATTTCGAATCTAATAAAACAATCTGGTTGCCTTGCTGTATAACAACTCCTCGCATTGAAAATTACGCAGAATATCAAAATATATCCAACATGGGGCCGACGTTTAACCCCCCCCACGCGGAAAATACCTCCCCGGTAAATACCCTCCCGTGGTAAATAAGGCTTTTCAAATTTGAAAATTTTATTTGATTTTTTTTTAATTTCCGTAGGGGGAACGAACTTTGGTACTAAAATTAGATTAGAAATTAGAAAGAAATAAAATTAGAAATAACTCAAATAAAATTCTTAAATTTGGAAAGCCTTATTTTCCACTGGGGGGGGGGGTTTTTTCGGGGGGGGGTACCCCCCCGGGGGGGGGGGTAAACGCCTAGAACCATCCAACATAGACTCTCATTTGCACTACCGCCATTAACTTCTTGCTAGAGCTACAACAGCATTGGCCATTACTCATATAGACACGACTTGCTTTTTATTTGCCTGAGAGTTCTCCAATCCTTAAGCATCGACCTGACGCGCAATGGTTTTGTATTCTTTCTAGTTTCTATGCTGTACATTTTAAATATAAGCCGTGCAGCTAGAAATTCCTACAAAAACATATTGGTGTCAGTTATTTTTCTTTTTTAGTAGCGATCATATGTCTTTTCAAGGAAGAAAACATTTCAAATTTATAAAGAAAAATACCTTCTAGTCTCGTCCAATGAGACATGATGGAAGAAAACATGAAGAACAGTAATCTATTTAACGACGTCCACTTGCGGACGGAAGTAAGAACGGTAAAGATAAGTGAAACGTCATTATAAACGTGCTTGAATATAGTACGTACATACCTGACTAAGCAAAGCAGATTTAACATCGATCGCATTAATGTCACCACAAATGGCAAAATCCACGATTTCAGTCATCAGGTCTGAATCCAGATCTATGTTGGTCTTAGTGGATGGGAGTATGGCGACTACAGCCGTATCAGCTAGAGGTTGACTTTCAGCTTCATTGCCATCCTCTATCGGGACTAGATCTAGGTGATCAGACGAAGATGCATCCTTATCTTCGTCTTTTGTGTCAATGGCATCTCGATCGCTGAGTTCTGATAAATGACTGTCTAAGCCGTCGTCAATAAAAGGAAAACAGCTTTCACTCTAATAAAAATAATAATTATAAAACAATTGAGCCAACTGCCATAGATATATGCACAATGAAAATTTCTTCCCTGAAAAATAGAAAATCTAGAAGAAACAGAACTATTATAGGCAACAAAAACTTAGTTAAGAACAATTTGTCTCCCTTGAAATTGTGTTTTTCAATGGGTTGTCAAACAGAAAGGATGGCAACCCAAAGTAAGGCAAGAATCAATTTGATATCAATCTGTAAGTTCTAATGCCTTTTTATAAGCCGAAAAAAATCAAAGAACAGCCCAACACCCTTCCAACGCTCAATAATAATACCAGGTAGCCTTGAATCGCGAATGGTATCAGATTTAAATTCCAAGACAACCTTAAAAAAAATAATAATAATAAAAAAAAAAAGGTTGAAAGGTAAAAACGAGCGCCTTCAGTGGTGATAAGATAGATGATTTCCCTAGAGCAAGGACACTAAATTAGACAAATAAACCGTACATTTTATAACAGAAATCGAAATAAAGAAAAACAAATGTGAATACGACCAAAACAAAACCTTCTTTTCAAAAAAGAAATCAAATTTTAGAAATTTAAGTCTTTCCAATAAAACCAAGCAACGAGTAAAACTAATTGAAATCATTTATCTGAAACCTAAAACGAATAAACATAGAAAAAAAAATAAAACAAACATAATAAAAGGAACAATGACGCCTGACAAAAACGAGCATGAACTGCAACGAATAAAGACGGTTGTAGCCCTTTAAACCCTCTAAGTCACCCCAAGAGACTAGAGTATCGTTCGAGCTATACTTGAAACCAAATAAATTGCTCAAACAGAAAGTTAGGTCTAGCCAATTGTTTTGTCTACACATTTGAAAGGATTTGATTTAAAAATAAGAAGACAATGACAAAAATAAGGTCTTTTCAAAATAATATAACTAAATGAATTATAATAAATATTTTATACCAATAAAGTTTACCACGCGTAGGTGTGCTGTTGGAGTTTTTACCGCGCCCCCTCCCCCCAGAAGCTAGAATATTAAGTAGATTAAACTGGAGTTTATTAGCCAAGGGATTTTCCAGATATTTGAAAGGAGTGGATTTAAAGGAAGAAAGTATTTATGAAAATGTAGAATAAGAAAACTGAATTTATAGTTACAAATATCCTACTATAAGAAAAATAATCCCCGTAACTTCGAGCAGTATTCAATTTGTAACTTTAAAAGAAAAAAATAAAATTGAACCTAAAAAAAAATATTCGTTTACAGTAAAGTTCATGACACTTTAGTATTTCGAGTGTTTACGGTGCAGCAGCACCTTTAAAGCTCGATGTTTAGCTTCAATACTATTTTGATTTCTCTTCATTTAAAGGTTCGTTTCATAAAAGTAAATTGCAGGTCGTTTAAATTTTGAATTCAGCCTTTACTTTTCATGAAATTTATTTTCTTAATTTACAGTAGCTTTGAATTGACATAGTTTTAGCATATGTTAACATAATATAGTATGTACCAACTTCAGCTGCAATATAATTCAGTTCTTTAAAAATGAACTTGCGTTTTTTTCTGTTTTTTTAATAAGAGTCACATGGGAATCTCAATGACTGTTAATGATTAAAACTCGATCATTTAGGACCATTCCTCAAATAATTTTTGAACAATCATGAATCCAAAGAGGTACAGTATTTCTTCACAAATAAAGCCGGGGTCAAAGACAGGTGGTATTGGAGGAATTAAAGGCCCAAGGGCTCTTCAATGGAAATCAAGCTCCATTCGTCAAATATATGATTATATACTTCTAGGTTACGATATTATTCTCAGATTTTTTTTTGTTTGTTATTATTTATTATTTTTTTTTATTTTTTTACGAAGAAGTGTAGACGCATTAAATAAAAGGATTAATCTCTGAATAATCTTGAGTTGAAAAATGTAAGACATGCCTGTACGTGCAAAATGAGAAAGAGGGTGTTTGAAGGAGTGTGGCTCTTCTCAAATGCATACTTGATGCGTTTTGATTTTGAACGCCTAAATTTCAGTTTTAGCCTCTTATGTACAGTCAGTAGAAAGATATACGGTATGCATATTGTGTACGAGAGACTGGGGATGTTGAAGAAAGATGGGCCAAAGAACCTTACTTAGGGCCCTCCATTGATGCACGTTCAAATTACCTGAAGAACACTGCTCGAAGAAAAAAAAAAGAAATCACCATTTGTGGTATATGAATCAAGCTTATTTTGATTTTAGCATTTGCGCTGCACAATTAGTTCCCTATTTTCAATCAGCCTCAAAGACCTTAAATACCATAAACAAGAATGGCGATGGGGTTACCTGTTAGCATTCAGACAGTGAAGGTCTCTGGGTATGAAATGAATTTGGATTAGCTACGTCACTTGCCCAAAGGACGCTGCTTGGATAAACAATTTGGATAATAAGTTTTGACTGATTGCGATTGCTAAAAGTGGGCCCTAAGTAATATCTGGATATTACAAATTACGGGCCCTTGCGAGTAAGTTTCCTTTCATGACTTTTTAAGGATTTTTTAAATTGTGCGGCATAATTGTTGAAAAAATAAGAGATGGCTACATCACTAACAAAAGAGCATTTTGACCGGCGAATGGATGAGTTAACTGCTACGATTTCGATGCTACAACAAGAAAATAAGGTGTTGAAGACTGAAAATAAGCTGTTAAAATTGGAACTGATTAAGGTGAAATCGTCTGCACTTCGAGTGGATTTACATACACGGAGAAACAATATTCTGCTTCACGGGATCGATACGCCAAATGAATCTGAAAATCTTCGTGATACAGTAAAAAATTTCTTCGGAAAAAAACTCGGGATTGCAGATCCTGATCAAATAGGTATCAGTGTTGCGTGTAGGGTCAAAAAATCCACCGCGTCTGATGATGGTGTTGGTCCTAGTCTGCGGAGTGGTAGGAAAAAAACAGTTGAGCCTATTTTCGTGCAGCTCAAGAATTATGATCGCTCATTGATTCTTAAAGAATGTGGTAAACTAAAGAAAACGGGCTACAGCGTGTCAACTGACTTACCTGCTGAATTAGGAAAGCGAAGAAAGGAATTATTGGCTCTCGGTTACAAGCTAAAAAATGCAAAGGGAGCAGAGAAGGTCAGTGAGACTCGTGTGGTCCAGCGTAACGTGAAACTCTGGCTGGAGACAAAAAAGTCAACAAGCTCACAGCAGTGGGTTAAATACGATGATGACTGTTTCGATCCGCTAAAACTGTTTGCCAAAATCGACCCAGAGGAGGTTGTTTCCGACCAGTAGTTTTGTCATTTTTTTTTCTCCGATATTTAATTTTTATGTACGTGGTATCGTGAGAAGTTTTTTGAATTATTGTTGAAGCCGCACAGTAATTCTGTTTTAAGTTGTATGGCAGTGAAGGATGTAAAGCGAAAATTTTGTTTTCTTCTTTTTTTGTTTCATATTTGTTCAATTTTCTTTTCTCTTTTTTCATGTTCCCAAAATTCAAGGTATCTAGTTTATTTTTGTTTCCTTTCAGTGTTCCATAAAGAAGTTCAATTGGGTATGTTCATTGTTTTTTACTCCTTGCTCTTCTGGAATTTTCACGACGGACCGCCGATTGCAGTTGGTAAGTGATGACTTTTTCTTCAGCTTCATCCCCGAGAGGTATCAGAGATTTTGATATAGATAGATTAAAAAATTTAGAAGAGTCTTATTTAAATCTCAAGCTTATTTTTGATCAAGAAATTGGTCAAGAAAATGATTTCCATTTGTTTGATGATAAAAATTTTCCTAAAAGTAAATATGTAATTTCTAATTTAATTACTGGGAGGTCTTCTGATTCTCAACTTTCGGTATTTCATTTGAATTGCCAAGGACTGTATTCCTCATTTTCTGATCTAGAGTCGACATGTCGGGAGCTTAGACCAGATTGTATAGGTCTATGTGAAACATTTATTACACAACAAACCGAAAGCCTTTTGGATATTCCAGGTTACACTAGCCATTTTCTCCACAGAAAACAGATGAAAAGGGGTGGTATAGCAATTTATATCCGCGACACACACACGGTTCAAATTAGGCAAGACCTTACACGAAATACTGAAGGAATTTTCGAGTCGTTGTTCTTAGAAGTATGGCTGTCCCCAAATAAAAACTTTATTGTGGGTGAAATTTATCGTTCTCCGTCAGGGTCAACGTCTCAGTTTATGGAACATATGGCTCAAGTTCTGGAGCTAGCCCAGTGTAAAAAAAATGAGCTTATTCTCATGGGAGATTTCAACATTAACCTCAGTATTCCGCTAACGGCCGAAGCAGCAGATTTGCTAAATAATATGGCAGGTTCAGGCCTATATCCTGCTGTTACGATTCCGACACGGGTTACTGAGAGTACGCATTCACTTATCGACAACATATTCAGCTCCTTGCTCCCAGAGTCGGTGGCAGTCCTCGTCAGCGACACATCAGACCACTTTCCCATTCATGCAACACTCGCCCTTTCAGAACCAGCTAAGATAAGGTCCCGAATCAACCCTATGTTACCGATTATATGTTTAACAGAGGAAAACTTGAAGAATTTAAAACAGGAACTAGAGCAATTAAACTGGGATAACGTAATGGAGATTCAAGATGTAAACGAAGCATTTGGGTCATTTCACTCGACGTTCATGGATGTATACAGTAGATGTTGCGTGAGAAACCCGAGAACTAATAAACGAAAAAAAGACCAGCCAATTAGCCCCTGGATGACGGATGGTCTTCTGGCCTGTGTGAATAAGAAAAACCACCTTTGGGGAGAGTATAGACGCTTTCCGAGCTTAGCGCGGCTAGAGGAGTATGAGCAATACAGGAAAGTCCTTCGGACTGTGTTACGAAGAGCAAAGCGTGGCTACCTGCAGCAAAAGCTGACGGAAAGCGGGAAGGATGGTCGAAAAGTTTGGCAAATTATCAACTCGGTTCTACGGCCAACCACTAAGTCTTCCACATTACCAGCGAAATTGGTCGTGAATGATGAAGAAATTACAGAACCTACACAGGTTGCCGCATCGCTGAGTACATTTTTCGCAAATATTGGCGATACCACAGCAAATTCCGTCGGGATAGCATCTAAGTCATACAAAGAATACCTTGGCCCGAAGTGTATGAAATCAATGGCAGTGAGTCCTGTAACACCAGGTGAGCTCGAATTACTCGTAAAAAATTTGAAGGGCTCTTCTGCTTCAGGTTTCGACCTGGTCCACACAAAGGCACTGAAAGCAGTAGTGACGACCATTGCTGAGCCGCTAACTTACCTTATAAATCTTTCATTAGATAAAGGGGTTTTTCCTGAAATGTTAAAAAAGGCAAAGATAATACCTCTTCACAAAGGTGGAAGTCATACAGACACAGAAAATTATAGACCAATCTCAATCTTATCAGTTTTCTCGAAAGTCTTTGAAACGCCAATGAAAAACCAGCTTTACCAATATTTAGAGGCCAAAGGCTTTTTTAACAGCCGCCAATTCGGGTTTAGGGCTGGCCATTCAACCGAAGACGCCCTTACTTCACTAAGTTTATTCGTAAACAGAATCCTAGATCCGGGTGCTTTACCTGCAGCAGTGCTTCTAGATATTAAGAAAGCGTTTGATAGCATGCACCACGAAATATTACTAGGAAAGCTGGATCATATTGGAGTTCGTGGCCAAGTCCTAGATTGGTTTAAGTCTTACCTGGAAAATCGTCGAATTTACACAGGAAATGACCATACAAATGATGTCGTAGTTAATTGCGGGGTGCCACAGGGCTCTAAATTGGGACCGGTATTGTTTCTTGTTCACGTAAATGATCTTCAGAAAGTACTGACTCCTGCAAGTCGTAGCCCTTATTGTTGCAAACTATGTCACCCACAAACGACGCCGGGGTCTATGGTAGAAGCCGAGGACGAACTAACGGCATTTGCGGATGATTCACTTATGGCAAGCTCAGAATGGAACATCAAGTCTCTCAAAACGAAGCTACAAGACATTCTTGAAGAAACGTACCTCTGGATGGACGCAAATTGTCTAGTCATCAACATTGACAAATCGAGTGTTTTATTTTTTTCACGTATAGATTCGCTGGCTCCTGATGTGATTGGTATTGAAACCTCTCGTGGACTTATCAAGAGACCAGAAAAAGGACACGTTCGTTACCTAGGGGTTTTGATCGACGAAAACCTCTCGTTCAGACACCACATAGCAAGTGTCGAGACGAAGCTTTCAAGGAACCTTGGAATCTTGAGAAAACTCAGTCACCATTTCCCTAAAAAAATACTGATCCTGATTTACAATGCAGTTATCAAGCCTCACATTCAATATTGTTCTACGGTTTGGCAATCTAATTTCAAGACACATTTACAGAGACTAAACTCAGTTCACAATAAAGCACTTCAAATTTTAGGCCCAGCACCGAACAGACTATCAATGGCATCACTTTACAGACTATCTTGCACCGTTTTTTGTTTTAAATATTTTTCAGGAACACTCCCATCACCATTTAGAGGCTTATTCACACTAGCATCACAAATCCATAGTTTAAATACACGATCTTCATCAGATATTTACATACCCCCGACACCGACAGCTAGGTTGGAATTTTCTCCTAGAATTGCGTGTGCTAGAGAGTGGAATGCACTTCCGCAAGAGCTGAGGTTATATAGGTCTCTCGGCTCCTTTAAAAAGAATGTGAAAAAATATCTAAAAGATTAAATATTTTTTTACTAGATTTATTTTATTATTATTATGTTTAAAATTTTTCGATATTATTATTAATTATCATATTTTAGTTTGATACTTCAAGGGGTGTGAGCGGAGGAGAAGTTGTGTTAAATTTATTGTTATTTGATGGCGGTTCGGGGTGGAAATTGAAGAGGACAGGAGGCCACGCTGTATTTAGAGTGTGCAATTATTACGGGCCCAAACGTGCATCAATGCACAAAGAACTAAGTTAAGTGTATTTTTATATATATTTTTTTGAATTAAAACCCATATTGAACTGAACTGAACTGGTTCCAGCAGAAAGGGCAAAGAGCCTTTGACACTTCGGGTCCTTTGATCTTAATATTGAAAATCTTTGATGTTTGATTTTGTGATAAAAAAAAGAAAAAAAAAATCACGCTTTGACATGTTAAATCCTGTTGAAATCTTTCATAGCGTACTATCAGTTTTCATGAGAAGAGCCCAAAATAGAAGCTCCTGGGCTAATATCCCCTCCAACCCTCAATTTTTCAGGAATAGAAATTTTTTACGAACGTGGACCCAAACTAAAACCTTTAAAACAGCCCCCCCCCCCTCGAAAAAAAACATATATTTATGGTGAAAATAAAATCATTTGGGTGAAATAACCCCTAATTTAAACAATCATTCTCCAATGAAAAGGTGCGTCTTGATAATAATCATTCTTTATGAGGATATGGGTACTTGTGAATAATAGATTTATAATAGTTTTAGTTTTGTGATTGAATTATAATCTAGTAGGGATGTCATGCTCTGCTTTTTCGTCCTGTCTCTTGCTTTTTTTTTTTATCGACTGATCTTTTTTTGTGTGTAAAGATCTTTATTCTATTAGGCATCACTTTCCATTTGTTTATGTATTTAGCTTACGCATCGTTGGCTACGATTTAATTTTGCTGCAATTATGTTTTACTATTGCAATTCTCATATTCATCTTTTATTTTTATTAGCCTACAGTATCAGCTTTCATTGAGAACCAAGATGACGATCTTCCCTTTTAAAACATTACCAATTAAAATATTTCAATTACGAATTATTTTACTTGAATGAGGTAAAACAAATACTAGCTTCTCAACGGCGTAGCTAAGAATAGAACGTAGCTATTCTAGATCTTCCCTTGGCAGCAAACCACCGTATCTACAAAAGATCAACTTTGAGAAAATCGAAATCAAAATATGAAGACCTTTTCACAGAGGTCATTATACCTCTAGCCACTCTAAGAACTGAATAATATATTACGCGACGGAAATTAGTACACTATATTCTTAACTCACTACAGATCCAAGCAGACAAATGCAGAAATTGGTCTATCAAGAGACAAAATATACGTCATTGTTATATTCAAAGTAATTATCAAGAACTTAACTATCGGTATTTGTCACCATTCAATGCACAAAAGGTACAGAATCAAAACAAAAATAAGCCTTATAATGAAGCTGGAGCCATTCTGATTTTCTTTTACCTGGATACTCGAATTTAAAAGATCTTCTGGTTTCACAGGCATTGATTGAGCAGTCTTTTTTCTTGACATCCATTGCCGAACGATTCTCTTAAACTTTAGCTCATACTTCGCAAAAGGGATCACCATGTAGGATTTTACTAAAGGATCAGTCACTGGTCGTACTTCATAAAACAAAAACCTGAAAAAATCCAAAGCGTACGTTCTATTATATTGAATCACCCATACTATTTTGCAACATCGTGATTCAGAAAACCAAACTCAAATCAATAAGCTTTACAAAATTAAATTACCAGTGGCAGTGCGGGATAGAATGCACACGGTGTTCATCGTGTTCAATTGTGGCAGTCATTTGGTAGAGAAAATGTTCGCATCTGTCCTAACTCTTTCTTTGAGAATTTAGACTGCGGTTTAGGAGATTTTAAGTCAGCTTCTAAATGAATTTGCTTTCTGAATATCTGATTCAGTATTAAACCTACTTATTCAACAAATAATTCAAATAAAAAAAGGGTGCATGACAATTTCACCTGAAGAAGAATACATGGCAGTCGGTTCGAGTTTTCCCCATACAATAATGTGTTCAATGATGAAATGGAACAAAAAAACAAATTCACTAAGTTCTTTGAAAGTGAAAAATGATTCCACCTCTTAAAAAAGTGAACAATCAGATTTTTTACTGATTGGAAAGAGCTTCTGATTGTGTAAACATTTTAATTTAAGCTTCCGATCCTCAACACTGAAAATATTTGACTTTAGGGTACTTTAACTCCGATATTAATTGATAAAATGTTTAAAATGCTGACCACGATCATCCAATGGTAGAATCGATATCCAATGGTATATTGTCTTAAAATAACTACCATTTCAATTCTGTTCCTTATGTCTATAGAAAGTTGCAAAACTGGAAGTTTGTGTTTATAAAAATGGAAGTCCTCATGTCGATTTTCCTTCAAAAACCATAAAACCTTATTTTCACTCTCCAGCGATATAATAAAACATGAACCACACATTTTCATTTTCAAGCCTTAAATTTTTTATTTTGAAAAGCAAAGATAAGTATGTGTTTCAGGAGAAATTCCAGTGCTGTTATCACTACCATTCTTGTTCTTGCAACATATATCTTTTCGTTTTTAATACTTCTACTACTCACTGCGGCCCCAAGCCATCTGAGGCCAAAACAGCTATGCACGCTCCTCCTCCATCCTAATCTATTCAAAGCCTCCCACTTTACACTCTACCAAGAAGTTTCCATTACCTTTAAATCTTTCCTTACGACATACTCCCACAGCATTCGGGGCAAGTACTATTTTTGGCAATCTCTCATCCTTCATTCGCGTACCATGTCCTAGCCATCTAAAACTTTCTGCCATTATAGCCCTAGAAAGCGGGACTGAATCATATTTTTCGTAGAATTTACTGCTGAGATAGTCGGGTACCCAAAACAATCCGTTGACAATATCTCTGGCAAACATCTAGCAAATCCGTGTTACCACATCAACAGAGTATACGCTTGTCACCACATAAAGAAGGACATGATAGTGGATTTCCCATCCAAATTAGTCCAAAGGACCCCCCCCCCCTCCGCAGAAAATTCCCCTAAGAATACACGTTTTTAGTTTTTCGACCACAATGCACTAACAATTATGATAGCATTATGAAGATTAGCTTGAGATGTTGCATCGGCATTTAATACAAAATCGTCAAAAAATAGAATAGCAATACATACAAATTGTTTAAACACGTAAGAAGATTATTAACGTAAGTTGAAGATAATAGAGGCCCTAAAAGAGAACCTTAGGAAATTATACTTTCGAATAAGAACCAATTGGATAGGGTATCATCCAATTGGATGTATGTCAACTTGGAAAATTGTTTCCTCCAGTCTTGAGTTTGTAAAATCCAGTGAGTACCTGTACTTCGAAGTTTTAGAAAAAGAATCCTATAATAAACTGTGACAAATAAACCAACTGCTGCTACTGCTTGCTCAGTTTGAGCAGGGTTTCTAAATGTTAATTTAACATTAGGACAATAATTTCCCAAGAAATTACCTCAATTATCTTTCACAAATTTCCCAAACACTTTTAACAACAAAGTAAATATGATAACTAATTCATAATTGTTTGCACACTTTTTAAATATTATAAAGTATTATTGTTCTTTAAATTTTAATTTCAAAAGTAAAGTTTTTCTAATTAGTAAAGAGCGAATTTTAAACCTAAAACGAACAAAAAGTATTGTAGCGGTTTATGCAACACATTTTGAACAACTGTTTCAGATAAACTAGCTCGAAATATTTCCCTATATTTGTAGTAATTCTGAAAACTAGCACTTTGCTGAAAACACAAAACCGACAAAACGGACCAGGAAACTCTTAAGTGGCCTGCAAAAACTAAAAAAATTAATTCAAAAAGCTCTCAATAGTCTTTTACCGGCCACGAAATCAATAACTTTTACGAAACGATTTGAACTCTCTAAAAAAGACAAGAAAGCATAGTTTTCAGTAAAGAGCTACTTTTTCAGAATTCTGCTAAATTTTACACTTTTTCTTCTATCAAACCTTAAAGTTAAACTTCAAAAACTTTTTCGCATGCTGAAAAAAGGTCTGCGTTGCGCAGGTACCGATCCCCTGATTCAATGCCTTCGGCTAGGAGTGTAATGCGTGGTTGGGGGCAAATCATCCGACGCTTCCCGTGTTTTCCCCCCAGATTTCTCCAGGTACCTATGTAGAGCTGGGTCGACTCTGGCTGAGCTTACAGGGTCACACCATTGACACCCCGTTCCAAACCAAATATCCAGCGACACCAGGCCTCGAACCCCTGTCCTCAGGATTTCAAGTCCGGGGCGCTAACCACTCGGCTAGGACGAGTGTTTACCTCGCCCTAGGAGTAAACCTTGAAGCGTATAAGAGATACTCCTTGTTGCATTTCGAACTCTCCTTCCTAGGATAATATATGTTCTTAAGATAATATAACTTATCTTATAAACTGCCAAATTCTAAACTCTCCAGATTCACATTCAACTGTTCTTGGAAGTTTCCTCTTAAATTCCTATTCTGGAGCCTATCAGCGTCATAACTATCCGGTAAGTAATTACCCTTCTAAAATTACAGCTTTAAATTAAATTATGACACTGCCAGAAGGTATTCTTTACTTTTAAAATCAATTATGGCATTAATACATACCGTAATGTCCCGCATCAGTCCTACCAGTTTTCCATTTACAGTAATGCAATATATAAAGTTAGCCGTCTTGTCATCATGTGAGAACAATATTACATTGATGACCTTTTTCTGCCCTAATTCCGTGATGGTTATA
Source organism: Artemia sp. Kazakhstan ARC1039 (assembly GCA_029168905.1). NCBI lineage: Eukaryota > Metazoa > Arthropoda > Branchiopoda > Anostraca > Artemiidae > Artemia > Artemia sp. Kazakhstan ARC1039. Next base: position 28,685 of record JAQQPU010000741.1, on the reverse strand, counting down.
ACTAGGTTACTGTACCTACAAAATCTCTGCAGTCAATTACCCTTGCGTTTTTTCTTCCCTACTCGAAATTTACCTAAGCATCGATCCCTGTTTGTACCGGCCTGGGGATTAGCATACCCTAATACAAATACCACGTTTTTACGGATGATTTTATGTATTTGTTCTTGTAATTGTATAAATTCCATCTCAGTAATTATTTTCTTAACCAGTCGGTTCTACAGGGGAAATACCACTAAGACTGATACCTTCACTTTTTAGTTATAAATTGAGCAACTAGAATTCTATTGTTAATACCTTTTCCACCTAAGAAAGACATAGACGCTTTCTTATTCACCATGAGCCCTACCCCGTGACCATGTATCCTATCCTTTCTACTTTCTAACTCTGGAAGATTAGTTTCTGAAACCCCTATCAAGTCTAGATCAAAGCGTCTGAATTTACCAGTTGAAAAGTAATGGGTCCCGTCAGGGCAGGTCAGGGACTAATAACTTCTTCTCAATTTACAAAAAGAACTTAAACCGGCTTAGAACTGGACAGCAAGAAGTCTCAAGGACCTCTAGCTGATTGGAAGCTTTGTGCAAGCCCAGGCCAATCTTGGTCACTACATAGTTTTTCGAACTTGGCGTAGCTCTTCCATCAACAAGAGTCAATGTCCTGCGCAAGCAATCTAAATCCTATTACCTCCGACTCAAAGCACATTGCTGTGTCATTTACTACACTATAATTCCTTCGAAGGGTGTGAACACCTCAAGGTCACCTTGCAGCACAGTTAGCAGACGTGGATTCGTTAGCCAAACTTGTGAAAAGTCCACCATAATACAACTATGAAGTCATGCAAGCAGTGGTTTCTTCCAGAAATAGAGAATGGCGGAAGGAGCTTATGATAGATTGGAGACCTAAAATCATCTCACAACACCTGAACAACTCTATCCTTTCGTAAACTGATCATCCTTGTCATACATTTGCCAGAGTTCTTCAACTGATATTTTCAATAAAACACATTGTCGTGTCCATTATTCTTGTAAAAAAATAAAACAAGCTAGATAAAATCTATGAGATATTATAATTTCAAAAATCCACTGCTTTTCTCTCTGTAAATCTCCATTCGTTGCTGGTTAAAATAGTACAGTTAGAGAAATACATAATGGTAATTTTTAAGCGACGAAAGAGAATTCAACACATCATTGAAATAATTGAAAAAAGCAGAGTTGCAATAAGGCAGTATGTACCTAACTGCTATTATTGTACGTCCGCTCTACATTCCAAATCATTAGGGTATTTCATTCCCACTTTCGGGCAGATAAGAATTCCATATCTGTCCTTATTATTATCACTTATCCCTACGTGAAAAAACCTAGTTTATTGAAACGGCATTTCGTGAGTCAGAGGTACCAAGAAACTTTTGATTAGACTGAGTATATCAATTTACCGGTGGCCGGCGTTACCCTCCCCCTCCCCAGCAGAAAATACCCCCCCCCCCCGCGGAAAAGACCACCGTGGTAAATACCAAAAAATACAAATACGACAAACGGGTCTATGGCCAGTAAATGAAAACGAAGAAAAAACAAAAACGAATATTTCGCCCATATCTAACAAGGGGTCTCCAGCGTAGAGAAAAAAATAAACTAAAACTAAAAAATATGCATAAAACTAAAATAGACTCACCTAAAAATATAATATACAATTGATTAACATTTACAATTTGAAGCTACCTTCGTGAAACAGTAACTGGATTAAGCATTTTAAAATAACATATGAACAAGGAATAAGTTATTGCGACACAAATTTATGCAAAGCTTTTGATGCTGCTATTTGCTTAGGTTTATTATTTGAACTAGCCCCTGGGACATTTTGCAGTACTTTATTTTTATTTTTAAATATGGGTTCATTTTTTTTAAAATAGCATCATAATAGGGTCAATATTCATATTCCCAGTATCTCTATTAATTGATAAACCTGCAAAAATATGTGTTTTAAATTTCTAATGCTTCAAGAGCCTATTGCGTGAAATCTTTATCATTGGAAATGACTATTGCCTCCTCGAACTGCACAAAATGGTTGGAGTTAAAAAATATATGTTTTGCTAAGGCTGAAATGAAACTTTCTGGAGGTTTTGTAGATTTTAGAGCATCATCTATTGAATTCTGGTGCTCAGTAAATCGTTCCACAAATTGCTGGCGTGTTCGACCGATGTGAAATTTCCCGCAAGACCAAGGGATGCTATAAACTCCACTTGACAAAATATTACGTGTTATATCTTTTCCAGAATTTAGAAAGTTACTCAATAGTCTGATTAATTTAAAACAAGATTTTCTCCCCAAGAATTGGTATGTAAGGTAATGAAATATATCTATTGGAAATTGTAGGATCCAAAAGTTGAGAACATTCGTTTTTATTACCTTTTTCATGCTTAATCTGCCTTTTCTGTATTATTTCATTTACAAATTTTACAGGATACCCGTTGAAAAATAATATCTGAAATAAAATAGTTCGCTATCAATATACCCCAGGGAACAAATTTTAAAAACTCTATCAACCAATGATATGACTGTTCCTTTTTTTACTGAAAATGGGCGCGACGAAAGAAAATTTAAATACCTGTTATTATGAGTTGGTTTTCTATAAATTGAAAAAAGTAAACCATTATCACTCTTTATTAATAAAATATCTAAAAAGGGTAGCCTATCTTGGTTTTCTAGCTCTTCGCCCTATTGTATCAGCTATTCATTCACCGGTTTCTAAATTAGGAAAATGGTTGTCAACAGCATTTCGTCCGCTTTTGGGGACTCTAAGATCTTATTTGAGAAATTCAGTTGATGTTGTATCTATGGACACAAATTGTGATGTTAAAAAATGTGAATTCATATAAAAAAATAAAACACAAAAACATTTTGAATTGATAGATGATGTAACGTTGGCAAGCCAGGACACCGAAATCATTATGAAATTGGTCTCGTTGGTAAACAAGTATTCCTTTTATTTCGGTTTTAGAGGAGAATTTTATCAACAGGTCTTCGGTTTAGCTATGGGCGCTCCTTAAAGCCCAATCCTGGCATATTTATTTTTGGATTCGATAGAAATGTCCGCTATTCAGTGTTTTCGTCTGTCTCCTTGTTTCTGGGGTAGGTTTATGGACGATTTCTTATGCTTTTGGGAACATGGATTGGATTCCTTAAATTTGTTTGACAAAAATATTTTTCCATGTTTGACCATTTTCTGCAATTCGAGGAGGCAGCAACCATTTCCAATGATAAAGGTTTCACGCAATGGGCTCTTGAAGCATTAGAAATAAAAAAAAAACATATTTTTGCAGGTTTATCAATTAATAGACATACTGGGAATATAAATATTAATCCTATTTATGATAATATTTTAAAAAATGAACCCATATTTAAAAATAAAATACAGTATTGCAAAATGTCCCAGGGGTTAGTTCAAATAATAAACCTAAGCGAATAGCAGCATCAAGAGCTTTGCATAAATTTTTATGTCACAATAACTTATTCCTTGTTCATATGTTATTTTAAAATGCTTAATCCATTTACTTTTGCGAGGTGGTTTCCCGAAGGTAGCTTCAAATTGTAAATGTTAAGCAATTGCATATTATATTTTTAAGTGAGTCTATTTTAGTTTTAGTTGTGTTTTTTTTTTTGTTTACGTTGAAGACGCCTTGTTAGATACGTGCAAAATATTCGTTTTTGTTTTTTCTTCGTTTTCATTTACTGGCCATAGACCCGTTTGTTGTATTTATATTTTTGTTGTGTTTTCTGCCATGGCAGGCCAATTTGGCTTTGGATCTTTTATTCGGTAAATACCCCCTCGTGGTTTGAGTTTTATTTTTTATTTTTTCCGTAGGGGGGAGGAACTTTGGTACTTGTATATTATACGCCACTCCCTCAAGTTTACGCTGTGTAAAATTCGAGAGCTCACCAATTTTTTCGTTAGTTTCTTTGTTACTTTAGAAATAAATTTGGGCTATAGATTTGCATTTTAGGAGGGGGGAGGAGTAAAGTATAGCGGATCTGCATGCAAAATGTGTTTGGTACAAGTATTCTGTATATTAGATAGATAGATAGAGAAGTGTATTTTAAAGCCAAACATACAGCCTTACAGAAGAATAGTGAGGTATCTGGAAATTTTGTTAACAAAAAAAAAAAAAAAAAAAAAAAAAAAAAAAAAAAAAAAAAAAAAAAAAAATAAAAATAATAAAAAAAAGTATGAAGTAAATGTAATGTTTCATTTCAGTTTTTTTTTCCAAGTGTTAAGTGTTTCTTTTTTTCAATGACCATTTCCCAAGTATTAAGTACTATTAATAGCTTAATGTAGTGTTTCCTTTAAGTGTTTTATGATGATCGCTGATCAAAGTTTATGTTATTTGTGCCTTTCATTTATGTTATTTTACTATGTTCATGACCGTATATTTGGCTTTAAAATACACTTCTTTACCTATCAATCTAATATGCAGAATAATTTTACCAAACACATTTTGCATACAGACCTACTATAATTTACCCCCCCCCCCCTAATATGCAAATCTGTAGCCCAAATTAATTTCTAAAGTGACGAAGAAGTAAACAAAATACTGGTGTGTTCTCGAATTTTACATAACGTAAACTTGAGCGAGTGGCGCATAATACACAAGTACGAAAATTCCTTCCCCCTACGAAAAAAAAACTCAAATAAAATTCTCAAATTTGGAAAGCCTTGTTTTCCACGGGGAGGTATTTTCCGCGGCGGGTATTTTCCGGAAGGGATTTTCAGAGGTAATTGCCGGGGGGGGGGGGTAAACGCCTAGAACCCAATTTACCAAATGGATAGCATAGTTTCAATGAAATTGCGATTAGTATGCAATATCTGCCGTTAAAACAAGGCAGATATTGAATCCTACTGTTTCTAGCCTGCTTTGATGTCATGCTTTTTCAGCAAGAAACGGCAAAGAAAATAGAGAAAAGAATATTGAAGTTTTACGCCTTTTTCAAGAAGTTTCTGGCTATTTTGTCGACCAAAAACTATTTAGACCTGTTTAAACATTCTCCTTCTTTTCTTAATGTAGATGTACATTATATTCCTTTAATAATCCATTCTTTCCTTAGCGTTGTAGTCACGTTTTAAAAAAAAAACAAACAAGTAAGTCTGTCGTAAAGCGGATATAGGCACTCACATAAGAAACATATCTTCAATCGGTCTCACTAACCTGACCAGTTTTTTACACTGCAAACAATATGGAAATATCTGAGCAAAAGTTTCTTACCTGCACTTTTCAATGATGACGGAACAAATTTCTTTATACGATTTATCTTGATCCTGCCTTTGCCGAATCAATCTCCATTTGGTTTGACTAATCTTCCTTCCTAGTTCAAGCATAGATGGCGAGAGATCTTTGGAAGATGCAACATCCATTGCTTCATGACCTAAATCTAAATGTTTTAACAGGGTTGCAAAGAGTATTCGACCAGTTTCTTCAATCGGATGATCAAACCCAAAAGTCATTGGAGGTCGAAAGTGAAGTTCCATCATGTTCAGAAGAGATTTGACTTTCATGTTCTAGAAAGGGAAGGAAGTAAAAATTGAGTGAGCATAGTATATATATAGTAGTATACTAGTATGTTTAACACAAAACAGAACCACAGGGCCATGGCCAAAAGAACAAAAAAAGCAAATAAATAAAATTAACGACATACAAATACAATTAAGCGATTCATTTAAACTTTTGACCAAAACGATTAAAGCGCAGAGTACCATTCAAAAACACTAATACAAACAAATAAAGTCAACACATAACACCCTTACGACGGGTTATACCCACACGAATAAACCGCGCCAGATTCTTAATACTAATAAAACACCCATTTCCCAGTAATTTTTTCACCCAAGGCTCGTCCCCCTTATCCACTCAAAAAATTTCCTTTCTCAAGACCCTTAACTCTTCACACTACCCCAGAAAATGCAATAGATTTTCCTTTTACTCTCCACACATAAATACATTTTATGAGTCATTGAGTTTCCTTGACGTTTCCAGTTTCCTCGTTTTCATTGCGATTGAATTGCATACACAATACTGCAGACGAATCCAGTACGGTTCAAATCTCCTCTTACAAGAAAAACGTTCAATTTAACTGGACTTGTAAATTTTGACAACAAGTTTGGTTCATTTGCACTCAGACACAAGGTTCAGTCTAAGTTCAGTCAACCTAAAAACTCGGGCTGCTTACAGTTGAATCCAAAATTTCCTTGAAAGTTCGGTTTGACACTAATATTAGAAGTCCAGAGTTTTTTTCACGCCATAAATAAGAGATACCCATGCCCCTAGTAAATATAGGCTCTATCCCATTTTGCTTAGTTTATAGAGCTTTATAGAACTAATGGAGGCTGCATTTTCTATGTACTACTCTGATGAGTCGCAGTGGTGAAGAAACAATTTACAAGTAACTAAAAGATTTTCCACTTTCGTATTTACTTACACAATTTATTACCATCAAAGTACATCCACGTCACGATCAGACAGATTCTTAAGATGTAATAGATGTAGAATGATGTAGCTAGAAATGTTTTAGTACTACAGACTCCTACGCCCTAAAGAAAATTTTCGTATTAGGCTTAAAAACTAATTTTTATTTTTGGAAAGTTTTCAGGTTTAGTCCCCATAGAAAACGTGGGAGAATAAACCTGTTATGGCCTTCCCAGACAATGTATGTTCTATATACCGTACCAGACTAAGAGAGGATCGACTACCTTTTCCCATTTACGACTACCTTTACCTCTACTACTACCATATTCCTCTTAGCGCAGGCTGGAAAACCACGAAATTCTTGACGATTATAGGATGTTAAGGATTCTTTTTAGCTCGTACAATATATATATATATATATATATATAAACAACAATATACATGTTGAAAAAAAAACACAAATAAAGAAATAAACAAGTTTAATTTTTTATTTTTTTTTTAATTATTCTAAAAAAAAAAAAAAAAATGAAGCAAAGGTTTCACTAAAATTTCGGCCAATTTGAGAATACTATACCAAATGATTCTCCACATTGTTCTATTGTTGTATTATTTTGTTCTAAATCTTACTTAGATAGGAAAATTTTTAGAGAATCCTTCTTCGTTATAAAAAATATGACTGAATAGACTCACATTTGTATCTCCCTCCATCAAAGCCCTGAGAAACTCAAATACAGCATCATCTGGCTCACCCAGCTTATCGTTGCTGCAAATAGATGGATGATTGGCACCGTCACTAACTTCAGATAAAGGTGTGGCAATTGCAGACGCAGAAAATGCCATTGGAGAGTCACTCTTCTCACTATCAGGGTTAGTAGGTATACATCGCTGCAAAATAAAGGACCACATACAGAAAACTGTCTAATACAGTATTTGAGCCTTGACTTCATTTAAAGTAACAGAGAGCGAAATCTGATATAAAAATACCTAATATCAGACATAGAATATTAAATAAATAATATATAGAGCTAAAATCTTCCCTCTAAGTTTTTGTTCATTTTTCCAACCAGTTTCACTGTCATTCACATCCATTACCAGGCACGGGTCTGTCTGCCAATCAGAGCATAAAAAAATATTCTTCTTGTTTATTCAATAACGAAAAACAGCTATCAAATCAAAACTAGAGTTGGCCGATATTTTGATTGATAGATATATTAATATACAAATACCTTTACTTTCGAGAATCGATATACCGATATTTTGGATCCATTTTTAGGTCTGATACAGTCTTGATTTTGCCAAGTTCAATAACGAATATCATTAGTTAAAGAGCATCTTGCATTACTTTTTTTTAAATTTCAAATAGTATAAATCAAACAGCAAAAAACTAAACTTTTTTAAAAACAAAAATTAGTGTTAAGCCGATAAGTCAGATAGGGCATGCTTGATACATAAAACATGTGTGTTATTGGATTTAATACGTTATTCTTCTTCTTTTCGGCCATTTGAGAAAAAATTTTCTATGTTGGATCTGTCCTGCTGGTTGCTCACCGGTGGATGGCGGAAAAAGCCGAAAATAGTTAAATAAAAGTGAAGTATTGAAGTAAGACACAGGGAATTTTGCATTGTTCTACCGTTGATTCATGTCTAATACATGAGGAGGGAGAAAAATTTTCTTCATAAAAGTGAATACATAATGATTATAAATAATAACAATAATGCAAGGCAATGACATAGTTTGGAAACTTTTAGTAAAGTGTTTCTAGGGTAGTCTTGATGGAGTGGAGTATATTAAGAAACAACACAACACTAATTGGGTTTGATTTTATGTTTTGGGAAAAGGCAATCTAGCACTAGCGTGCGTACATAACACAATTTTTATAAGTAGCAACAGCGATTGGGTGTTAGAAAATAAAGACAAAAGCTGGTTTGGAGCAGAAGCAACGTACTTTGAGACCATATCTGAGCAACATGTCATGATGTTTCTTGAATAATATATTTTTTTTTTTAACCACGTATTATTTTAAAAGCTTCGAGTGATTGGCATTGTTTAATCATCAATGGCGAAGAAACAAAGCCAAAGTCCTACTCCTGCAACTCTTTTTTTCCGGCGAATTCAATCGAAGATTGGTCCAACACTTCACGTTGACCAGGCAACATAAAACTAGTTTACTTTAGTAAGTCTTTGTTCTGTCCGAATTTTTCGAAAAAAAAAATCGTGATTATTCAATCGTGATTGTTAAAAATCGTGAAAAAAAAATCGTGATTAATCGTGTCCGATTAATCACGTAACCGTGATTAATCGAAAAAAATTCTGTCCGAATTTTTCGAAAAAAAAAATCGTGATTATTCAATCGTGATTATTAAAAATCGTGAAAAAAAAAAATCGTGATTAATCGTGAAGGATAAAAATAAAACTAGAAGTTAATCGCTACAAAGCTTGGTAAAAAGGAAAAAGAAAGGTGGAAAAGAGTGTTTTTTCGAACTAAATTAAAACCAGGGACGTAAAAAAGGAGTCAGTGTCCAGCCCACCCCTAACTTTAAATCCTAAATTTTCCAGATTTTTTGGGCATTTCTTATTCAGATTATCATATAAAATTTGTATTTTATAATTAAGGGGCATTCGGGATAAACTTGTAACGAAAGTGAACTCAGTGACTTTCAAATGTAGAAAATGACAAAAAGTGATCTATTGAAACGATCTTATGAGCCAGAAAGCAATAGTAAAACCAGTAAACTACGGTTTCCTTCTTTTAATCATATTTTAAATGTCGCTTTATGCTTGATTAAATTAAAAAAAAAAATCCACGGGGAAAAATTTTTCAAAGAAAAGTAAAGACCTTCATTAAGCCTAAGAGAGTAGAAATTAAGTCAAAAAGTAATTAAAGCCTAAAGTAAACATTAATTACTACCAACAAATAAATCAAACAGAAACCACCACAAGTAGGAGAAGGGCAAACGCCCCCTGTGTCTTCGAAACACCAAAACATTATTTACATTTTACCGAAAACAATTTTGATCTCAAGCTATATGTTTTTATTTGCCTTAACATCAACAACAACAACAGAAGACAAAAGAAAATCACCATAATTGCCAAGATTATTGGAAAGAACTATTGAAATGTAGGTTGACAGTTAAATATATATTGATGTTTCTTCCTGAAAGTCTCAGCAGTTTTGGTTCTTAACGTTATAAAAAAAAAAAATCTAAATGTTGTTTTATTTTAAGGAAAGTACAAATGACGTTCTGGTCTTTAGCAAGCATAGCAACCCAACTCCTGTTTCTGGTAATTTCCGTTCATTTTGGGTTTCATTTATTTAATGATAGTGATTTACATTCATTTTACCCCTGAATTACTATTTGACTTTATTTATGCTTGTTGTAAACTTAATTTAGCTCTTTACTTTTCATTGAAAAAACTTCTTCTATGGAGAAAGTTCTTTAAACCAATTTCTGTTCGTTTTTAGTAGACATTGTTTTTTTTTTGGTTAATAAAAAGGTATTTGTAAAGCTTTTTTCAGTATTTCTTCTTAAAAATCAAGATTTTGGCTTGCTACTTATTTTGCACAAAATTTTGTAACAGAATAACGATAGAATAAAAACTTCGGATGGATAGAAAAGTCAAATATTATTCAAATAAAATGGATTAAAAATACGCATAATCTTTGGGTATCTGTAGGGCTGAGTCCCTTCTCACCATCATCCTGTTACAACCTTGGATATAGACAAATATTAATCGAACACCCCTCTCTACATGCCCTGAAAAGTTTCAAATTAAATTCTCTCAGCTGTTCCTAATATACCTCAAATACCCCTTTTTGAAAACCTTGGATGCACATAGTTTCTTTTGATTCAATTGAACATCCCCTTCAACATGTCCTAAAAATGTTAATTTATTACCCTTACCCGTTCCTGAGATATTGCAGGAGCATCCTTCTAGCCACCTGAATTCACATAGTGTCGTTTGAATTAGTTCAACATTTTCCTCAACATGGCCTGGAAGTTACAACTCCATACCCAAAGCCATTCCTAAGGTATTACAAATTCGCCCTTTTGACAACCTGGATTCATATAGTTCGACTCTTAGTAATCACCTACACTATTTACATGAACCCTCGACTTGAAGACATAGGTAATAATCCAAGTACTTACATAGAGGCCACCACTTAGAAATCTACGCTCAAAAGCACTGGATACCGGTTCTTTTCTTGTTGCTTCCCTCTTAATTACAGCCATGGTTCTTGAATGAAGACCCAGGAACAAAGCCAATGTATATTCCAAGTCTATGAACAATTCACTGGAGAGTCCAATCTGATCACTCTAATTTGGAGTAAAAATGGTATGTTATTATTACTAAGAGTAAAACTATAATGGGATTAAGAGGAACCTCTTGTCAAAAAAATTGTGACACCTGAACTTTAGTGAAATGACAGGATGCTCAACAATCAGTTTAATTTGAAACAAGGAATTTTGAGTCAATCTTTGTATAGGAGCATTCATAGGCAACACAGCCTAAATCTTTATGGAAGGATGTATATCAGGGATTTTGGATCTCATTTATGAGAACAAAAAAAATATATAAATTTAATCGCACGATTTTTAGATTTTTCCAGAAAGTGGAGGATTCGTCAGGCCGGTTTTACAGACATTTTGACCGTTACGATCCTGGTCGTTAAATACATGAAAGAACTTGTTTAATTAGAAAAAGAAAATTTCTTTGAGCAATTACAGTTTCAACTTGCTATGTAAAAGGAACAAGATTGAAAGAAGTAAATGCTCAGTATTTTGAACAAGGATGAAACAAACAATAAATACAAGAGGCCCATTTCTGTAGACAATGTCAATTAATACAGCAGCTCTAATAGTCATATATACTTTTTATCCCTACCAAAGCAATTTACAAAAAAATACTATATTAAACTAACGAGAAGAAGTGCCAACGATTATTTAAAGAAAATTTCCATCGCTTTTTATTTTCTTGTTTGTTGTATTTTTGACAAAAAGAAAAAACGTTACTTCACTTTAGTAGATGATAAAATTTTGTGCTGATCTTTGACAACTGTGTAATCGAATAAATATTCTGTAATAAGTTTGGCTCATATTTATTTCTATTATTATTATTATTTATTTTTATTTATTCTGACTAGATTTATACTTAAACGTAGTCATGACAGGATTTCAGAGAGATGTGTGAAGAGGTCAGCATCGGGATAAACCAAAAAGAAAAAGAAAATTTTCCTAATATTTTTCTGTTCAAGTATTTCTTTAATTTAAAATAATTTACCTGCTCTTGGCTGTTTGGTTCATTTTGCGGGCCCCCCCCCCAATAAACAAAGGTAGTTTCTAACCATGTACCCGAGCAACAGAACAAAGCTTACGTTAAGATCAGCATTGTCAGCTTCTTCGTCAAGATAAGTACCGACACAGAGAGATTGAAGCAAAGGACGCGCTGCAGCTGCCTGTTCAGGGCTGCTAAATACTTTACCAACATCCTGTCCTATGAAAATGAAAAAAAAATGATAAAAACTAAAAATAACTATAAAATGTTACTAATAAACAAAAAACAACATAAAAGTAATTAAATAAGCTATTGTACTCTACTGGAAGAAGGATTATATCAGCCTATCTTTTATTTCTGCATTTAAACTGAATGTGTCATCGTCTTAAACGTAAGAAAACAAGAAAAGAAATAGAACAGGCCTAGAGGGTTAGTCAAATAAACAATAAAAGAGCAAAAGATGAGGAAACTTTTAGCAAGTTTGGAAAAAGTCTTAAACTAATCAGTAGCTACGGAAGAAACAGGCATCAATGGAAACAAAAAGAAATTATTGGCCTGGTTTATATTTGGCTTAAACATAGTTTTTAATACCAAACAAGCAAAAATCGTAAAAGTAATCAAACAATTGAAGAATTGAAATTTGTCGATAAAAAGTAGGCATATAAAAGATCTATAGCCGAATGTAAAGTGACCTTACATAACCAGTTCTTTGGGAGAAAATTAAACGGAGTTTATTCAGACATAATATGTCAACTTGTTTTAAATCAATCAGACCATTGAGCAGCTTTCTAAATCCTGGAAAGGATGTAACACGTAATAGTTTGGCAAGTGGAGTGTACAGTATTCCTTGCTCTTGCGGTAAGTTTTACGTCGTTTGAACGCACCAACAATTTTTGGTGCGTTTTGTTGAGCACCGGAATACAACAGATAATGCTCTAAAATTTACAAAACCTCCAGAAAGTTTCACTTTGGCTTTGGCAGAACGTATCTTTTACAATCCGGACCATTTTGTGCAGTTCGAGCAAGCAGAAGCCATTTCCAATGATAATAGTTTCACTCATTGGGCTCTTGAAGCATTAGAAATAAAAAAAAATTGCAGGTTTATCAATTAATATATATACTGGTAATATAAATATTGATCCTATTTATGATATTATTTAAAAAATGAACCCATATTCAAAAATAAAGTATTGCAAAATGTCCAAGCGATTAGTTCAAGTAACAAACCTAAAAGAATAGCAGTATCAAAAACTTTGCATAAAATTATGTCGCAATAATATATCCAGTTCATTTGTTATTTTAAAATCTTTAATCCAGTTACTTTCGTGGTTTGATGAAGGTAGCTGCAAATTTTAAAGTGTGGCGTTGAAATATACGGAGACTCAGCTTCTAAAAGTTCGTCATAAATGGAGCAAAAGGATATATCTCCGTATCTCTGTTTTGTTCTAGCTTCTAGTTAGTGTGATATTTTTATGGATATTTCTTATCTCTACAGCCTAGAAACTATGCTGCAGTTAAAACCCCTTTTCGCTAGAAACTCGTTCGTAACACCAAAAAGAATAATAACATCAAAAGATCTCATGTTTGATCTTGGAATTTGTAAGATTTAGATTAGTAAGGAAGAATACTAGAGAAACTTAGAGAAAATTTGTTGATTATTTGTCATCGATGTGAAAAAAAAAATATAAGAAGCGCCGACAAAGGAGGGAGGAGGACTAAAGTGTTGGCCACAATAAATGCAGTCGGTTGGTCAACAAAGTCAACGCAATAGATAACACAACACTTCTTCAACGCCCGAAGTTCTCATCGGATCAGAATTTCAAGTTAGCCATTTTGATCGGAACGATTAAGAAGTCTACAAAATGAGCGAGAGTGGCATAAGACAGTTAATTAAAAATAATCTTTATGGATACTTTATCAGAGGACACTCTATAGCGTTGCCTATAGTAAAGGCCATACGGCTCCAATGTTTTATTATTTATTTTCAGAGGCACTTCATATGGAAGAGGTCGTCATATAAACTTCAAAGAGGGCTCATGAAATGGGAAATCGGAAGTTCTAGTGCCCTTTTTAAGAGTCAAAAGGGATCAGAGGGCAACTTGCCCCCCTACCCTTTTTTCCACAATAAATCCGATAAAAATTTTTGAGACACTCAGTTTGTTAAAAGTAGTTCAAAGATCATATAAAAAAAAAAAAAACTCCGGGGTCGACAGAACCCCCGCAGGCTCAGGGGAGAGGCGTTGCAAGTTATACCCTGGGAGCATATATGGTTCTTATAGAAGGGATGCTCGTATAAACTTCAGAGATTGCTCTTTTGATTTGGAATTAAAAGTGTTGTAAGTTATGCCCCCGGGGCATATAAGGTTCTTATGGAAAGGATGGTAGTATAAACTTCAAAGGGGGCTCATTCGATTGTAAATCGGAATTTCTAGTGCCCTTTAGTCAAAAGCGATCGGAGGCTGACGAGCCCCCCCCTCCAGGCCTCTTTTCCCCAAATGCATCCGATCCTAATTTTGAAATAGCCATTTTGTTCAAAATAGTTTAAAGATAACATAACAAAAACTCCGGGTTTGACACAACTCCCCAGAACCAGTGGACAAGTGTTGTAAGTTATGCACCGGGGAATATTTAAAGTTTTTATGTAAGGAGTAGTCCCATAAACTTCCGAGGTGGCTCATTTGATTGGAAATTGAAAGTTCTAGTTACCTTTTTAAGAGCCAAAAGTGAAAAAAGGGCATCTACCCCCTTCCCCTCACACACACCCTCTTTTCCTCAAACGGGTTCAATCAAAATTTGGAGAAAGCCATTTTTTTAAATAGTCCAACAATCAGATAAAAAAAAACTTCGAGATCAACATAATACCACCACCCCCCCCCCGAGCCCGGAGGAAGGATTGTAATTTATGCCCGGAGTCATATAAGGTTCTTATGGAAGAGGTTAACTTCGGAAGGGGCTCAAATAACTCGAAATTTTAAGTTCTAGTTCCCTTTTTGAGAGTCAAAGGTAATCTGATGGCAAATGCCCCCCCCCCCACCAACCGCCTTTTCCTCAAATGCGTCTAATCAAAATTTTGAGATTTTCATTTTGTCCAAAATAGACCAAAGATCATATAGTAAAAACTAGGGAGTTTACACAGCTCCCCAGAACCCGGGGGCATATAGGGATTTTATGGAAGGAATGATCGTATAACTTCGTCTGGGGCTCATTCTATTGGAAATTGAAAGTTCTAGTTCCCTTTTTAAGAGTCAAAAGGGACCGGAGGGCAACTAGCCCTCCTGCCTTCTTTACCTCAAATCCATCCGATCGGATTTTTGAGATAACCATTTGTTAAAAGTTAAAAGATTGGTTAACAAAAACTCCAGGGTCAACACAAACCCCCAGAGCCCTGGGGCAAGCGTTGTATGTTATTTCCATGGGGCATACAAGGTTCTTATGCAAGGGTTTTGAAAATAGTTCAAAGATCAGATAAGCCAAACCCCCACCCCCCCCACTAAAAGAACTCAATGAACGATATTCTATTCCAAAACTTAAGCGACCTGACCCCTGGCCTTTTCTGCATGGCCCTCTCCCCCCAAAAAAAACTTGTTAACGATATTCTAATCCAACAATTATGGTAACTCACCCCCTCATCCTCTATGGCCCGATAATCCTCCCTCCCCAAAAACATTATCAATGATAAATTATGGGAACTGACCCCTGGCCCTCCCTCCATGGCCTGACCCCCCCCTCCGAAAAAAAAATTATAACCGAAATTTTATTCCAAAGATCACGGGAACTGAAAGATTGCCCTCCTTCTATGCCTCCCCCCCCCACGTCAACAATAAAAATAATTAACGATATTCTATTCCAAAAACCATGGGAATTCAGTTTAATTTTATTAGCTCTTTCCGAAACTTCTTCACTACAAGCAAGTGTATGGCTACTGCCCGTTTCCCTAATGGTAAGAGCATAAAGCCTACTGCGTATTTGGCGCTTTACTAAAACGAATTATATTACGAATATTCTCTTTTGTACTTATTACAACATTGAAAATAAAACGAAAATTGCAGTGAAACCAGACCAGAATTTACCAATAGGCCCACTAGGCTCTGCGGCTTTCAATATTCCCGAAGTTCTGAGAATTTCTCCGAAAATCTTGCAAAAACGGAGCGGCAAAAACGCTTTGGCCTAGAAGCGTCAAAGCTTTAAATTCGGCCCTGGGTGAAACAAAGTCCTGTGCTGGTGAGCTTTTAGCAATTAATATCATTATATATCCAATATACAGTTTAATTTTATCGGTTCTTGCCAAAACTTTTAATTTATTTTGGAATAAAAAAATTATTTTGAAACAGGGAATATTGAAAAACTTGAAACTCTGGCAATCAAAAACGAACAAAAATTATTTAAAAAAACTTCCGAAAACGAAGTTTTCTAAAGATAAGTAACGGCCATATTAAGCTTAAGATCAGAAGAAATAGAAACCTACAACAACTCAAACTCAAGAAGGCCAGAAATTACTATTAAAGAATAAAATTAAACCCAAAACGAGCAGAAATTAAATAAACAATCGTAGCAAAAAAACATTCAACAGGTACTAACATAAATGAATAAATAAATCTTAAAACGAGTAAAGCTCAAGTTGAATATGCAAATCAAGCTTAAAACCAACAAAAATATTTAGCTATTGAAGCATAAATGAAACCCAAAACGAACAGAAATTAAATAAACAATCATAACAAACAAACATACAATAGGTACTAATATAAATGAGTAAATAAATCTTAAAACGAGTGAAACTTAAATTGAATATACAAATCAAACTTGAAACGAACAAAAATCTCTGCAAACAAGAGTTTGGGTTTTACCCCCTTCTTTCACTGTAAAAGTCTAAAACCTACTGCATCATTGGCACTTTACTGAAAACGAATTATATTAAAAATATTTTCTTTTGTACTTATTACAAAATTGAAAATAAACATAAAAATTACAGTAAAATTAGATTTTGAACTGATGAGCTTTCAGCAATTAATATCATTATAGATCAAATATTCATTTTCATTTTAATAGTTCTTTCCACGACTGTTCAAGACAAATATAGCTTCACTACAAACAAGAGTTTGGACACTACCCCCTTCCCTAACTGCAAAAGTCTAAAGCCTACCATGTCATTTGTGCTTCATTGAAAACGAATTATGTTACAAATATTTTCTTTTCCAGGAATTGCAGGATCGAAAATTAAAATAAAACTAAAGAGAAATAAAATCTTGAACTGATGATCTTTCAACAATTAATACGATTATATATCAAACATTCAGTTTGATTTTATTCGTACTTTCCAAGACTGTTCAAAACACATATAGTTTTCAGTAAAGTGCCAATGAAGCAGTAGGTTTTAGACTAAGCCGATAAATTTATTTCGTTCTATGCAGCTCAAGTTTTTCCAAGTTGGTTGAAAACAGCATACGAAAAGTATGCTGCATACGAAAAGAATGCAGTGACCACCAATCTTTTTGGTCACTAAAAAAGGGCACTAGAGCTATTATTTTCCGTTTGAGTGAGCCCTCTCCTGATGTTCTAGGACTATCAATCATGGGCACCCATAAGCCGAATTCCAGGGGGGGCAAACCTCATCTAATTGGCACTTTTAATGCTATATAATAGAAATCTCAGAACAAAAATATAAAAATAAGGCAGCATCATTCAGCCAGGGGGGGGGGGCGGGGGGGGGCCCTGCCCCCCAATATGGGCGCCCATGCTATCAATGCCACAATTCATTGTAACCTTTATCCTCACAAAGAGAAATAACTGCTCATACTCCTCCTCCAGAAGTACCAATTTTCGTTCTTGCGGTTACCCGATTTCCAGATTCTTGAAACTTGCATATGGATTTTTTTTATATATATAATCTGAGGATAATTATATCCGATGGCTGGGTATACTTTTTGAAAAAAAAAAAAACAATCTTTTGAAAACCTTCTTGATTTGATTGAAATGAAGATGTACAGTAGGCTTAGAACTCGAAACAGCTTAAATATGTTTTCGCTGGGTTAATTTTCAATGGCTCTGTTACTTCTTAATTCAGCATTATGTTCCTGATTTTCCGATTATACTAATTTCAAATTTTCCTATTTTCCTGAAACCCGTTTCTAAGGTTCATAATAAAGCAAAAAGCCTTTGCCAGAAAGCATTTTTTTTTGGGCAATTAAACCATTGCTTGATCTAGAATCCATTCCCTCCACCTTTTGTCTTTAATCAATCTAACAATCATCATCATAACCTAAAACATATTCAGTTGATTTTCTCCGCCCCCAAGATCGGCTTTCAATTTTATGAGTGTGTGTTATATTGTATGGAATAAGTTCCATAAATTGACTTGAAGGTGTCGCTCATTCTGCACCATTAAAAAGAATCATTAAAAATGTATTTATTCGTCCTTGATGTTTATTTCCTTTACGTAGATGTATGAGGACGGGTAGGAATCCGTTTAATATTGCGGGGTATATTATTTTTTCCTTTCTTTATTATTTTTTCCTATTCGTCATATATGTTTTGGCCCTTTGTGTTATTTTTCCTAATTCCCGATTTTGTCTCTTTTTTTTTTACTTCGAGTTCAACTAGTAATTGTAGCCCCTTTCCCTCTCCTACAGGCCATAGAGACTATAGGGGCTAGTCTTTTGTATTTGCTTATATGCATTCACGAACAACTATTGTTTTATCTTATTAGTAAGCACACAAAAATATCAATTAAAAACGAACAAAAAATAACTTTGTGAAAAGTAAAGAGCAAGTTTAAGAGCAGAAATAAGTTTATACAAGACGTCAGCACCGAAATGACAAATACCTATAAGACAGGAGAAATGAAACCTAGAACCAATAGATATTACGATGAACAGTGAAGCTAAACTTAAACCAACCACAAATTGCCAGAAACACTGATAATATTCGCACTCTTTACATCCCCAAGAACCTAGAGTGTCTTTTGCACTTTAGAGAAACAAAAAAAATGTGTTATTTAGTTTTGACTTCATCATTATAACATCAAAAATTAGATACTGCTGAAACATCCAGGAAATACTTTTTTATCTCTATCAGGATATTTGTAACAATCAATAAAGTTTTATCCTCTAATATGCAATGCATTTTCATCAGTTGTTTCTTCCTTTTCAACGCATTCCTTTCAAACGTATAAAAACTTGAACTTTCAATTTCAGCTACTTATTTAGTTTTCTCTAAAGTGCAAATCACTCGCTAACCTTAAAAAGTGGCTACAATAAAGTTATTTGTGATAGCATACAACATATGGTGACCTTTTATTTAGTTGAACTGTTTTATAAAGATGAAAAGATGTGTTGAAGTTTTCAGTAAAATGTAAACGACCCAGATCCAGCCAAGGGTCAAATCTGAGTATGCCTATGGCGTAAAGCAAAACACGAATCATACATTCATTCTGTAGATCTTGTTTTTGTGAAATAGTAATAGTTTAGTTTGTTATGTAATGCATCTCATTTAATAGCATTAGGTTGTACCTATTTGGTATTATTAATTTTACAGAACAATAATTTTATTTATTATTCATTGTTATTCAAGTTCGGACTTCAAAGAGCAAGACTAAGTTTGATCAAAATAATATTTTTTTAGGTGAGGAGGGTAACTGGATGTTTTTTATTCGCTGTTGACCTTTTCTTTCTGATGAAGGGTGTTATGATTGGTTCCTAAAAATGAATTTAGAAAAACTTTAAAGTGGACCTTTCTAGATCTGTGGTAATTTCAGAAATGATTTATTTTGACAAGTTAATACAGCTATAATTTAAGCGCTCCAGAAGCCTATGATAGCCATACAGCACAGTATTCCAACTTTTGTCAAAATTAATAATTATTGGCCGACAAGGAGAGGCGCCTTTGTTTTTGCACAAACCTGTAAAACAATGAAACTCTTCTCCATTGAAAGGGGCTTGTAACCTGAGATCTTGCACATCATAAACTTTTCCTTCAACAATAACCCAAAGACCTCCATCCCGATTGTGATTCTCAATATCAGCTTTTCTCACAAGTGGAAGATCCTCAAACGACTTGGACATCTTAGTCATATGGTACGACAAACCTAGTGAACAAAAAGGGAATCTAATACTACTAACACACTAGAAGATTTTTTTAGAACTACTTCAATAGGAGTAGCAGAAAAGTAAAATAAAATCGAGAAAAAGGAAACTAATAACACTACATTTTCATATGCTCTAAATTTAACTGAGCCTCTAGTGATAAAGCCCTGTTAAGTGTTGCAGCAACTGTGAGGGATGAATCACAGTTGGGCAGCAGCAACAACAGCATTGTTTACAGCACTGAACACAAACCCCTCCAAACGCGAAACAAAAGTCGAAGCCGCTAGCCTCTAAAAAATTTAAATCAAGGCTAAAAATTAAGAAAATTTAATTACGGCCTTCTTTTCTCATGCATTGCGGTCCACTTGAACTAAGGGCTAAACAGTACAAGTTTTCAGCATTTCAGAAAAAGTTTTTGTCCTTTCTTAGGCTCGTTTCTTCAAGGACTGTGCCCCTAAACTTGTTTTACGTTAGGTTCCCCTTGACCAGGGATTTAAAGCTTTAACTTTCAGGCTATTTGAGAAAAAAAATTTCTTGCATGTCTTTTCTAGAGTGACATTTATTGGACCTTTCGACAATTTTGAACAAAGTAATTCAAGAATTCGATCCGGTTTTAAAATATTGAAATACTCACAGGCAGCACTAGAGTGTCTCTCATTACTTCTACAAATCTAAAAGAGATGGAAGTTTTTGAATCTCGAGTCTCAAAAAAATAACTTTATGCTCTACCCGGTTCCAAAATTACATCCTCATTAAGAGGCTCACTTTCGGGATTAGAACAGCTTCGCTTTGTTTCTTGTTTATGCTTTTTAGCACACTAGATTTTGTGTGTGTGTGTGTGGGGGGGGGGAGGGCGGGAGAATTATTGTTTTAAGAGATTCAGACAAACTTTTCTTCTCTCTTTGATGATTTAAATATGAAAGAAAGGATTAGAACTTTTATCTCTTACCGGTACCGATCTACAGCGCATTGAAAAAAAAAGAAAAAAAAAGAAGTTGTCTATCTACAGCGCATCCAAAAAAAAAGTTGTTTCACACCGAACATAAAAAAAAGCCAGGAAAGCAGTAGTGTTACTCCGAAACACAATTATTATTATTATTTTTAATACGCTTACATCCACAAAGGATCTTCATCTCCTTGCACCACCGTTTGTAAAAACGGCAAGACCAAACGAGTTGATCCAAACACAGCTGACTCTTATTTGTCTCAGGTACGACTTCAACCTCTCTTTATGATATTATCCCAATCCACCAAATATAACATTGGAAGGCAGGTGTAGGCTGTACCTAAAAAGCTGTCAAATTACAAACCAAAATTTATTTTGGAATAGCCCATCCTTGGTTTCCAGAGCGTTCCAGATGACATTTCATCAGCATTTGATCAGAACTCCTCCGACACTTGACGCGACTGTTACGTAAAACGGTGACAGAAAGGGGTCCTAATCTGAGGTCAAAATTGACAAGGGCGTTTATAAAGGTTACTATACAGCTTACCTGTAGTTCCAGGTAAAGACAGGTCTTCCAGAGTATCTACTTCAAAAGACGACGAAAGTCGATTAATACTATCAACCCATTGAAAAATATGTCCTATACTAGATACAGGAAGAACGACTCTGTACAATGGCGACACAGTTCTATGTAGTACTAACAGGCTGGTGAACAATTCTGGTAGAACCACACCTACAAATAACAACTATAAAGCTTAATATCTTTGATATTAAAAAAAAAATAAAACAAATGGGTTTTCATTTAAGGGGCATTTCAGACATACCACAGTAAAGGCCCGTCAACTATTGAGACACGAAACTTATTGTAGGGGGGGGGGACTATCCTAAGTAAACAGAACATAAAAACTGATAATAATTTATAAGATAAACTGATTCAGTCTGTCTAAAAAACGAGGAATAAATTTCAAGATGAGCACTGATTAATGATGGTTTAACATAGAAATCAGTTGTGTGATAGTTTGGTATTTTCTAATGCGTTTAAGCAAATGTGGATACTGGTTGGTCCAATCTTTGATTGTGGCGGAAATTAAAATAAAAACAGTGGAAATTCAGACAACTCCCAAAGGAAGGGGGCGAGGCTCTATTATTTTATCAGATATTAGGGCATTTAGTTTGAATGTGGTAAAATTGGTTTTCAGAAGATTATGTACTATCAGGGGATAAAAATTTTCTGTTATTTTGTGCAATAATCCTCAGATTCTGAAAAGTTTAATTCGTCAAAGCTTACACTCTAAATAAACAGCAAGCGAAGATCTAAACCCATGATTCCCAACGTGGTGTACAGGAACTACCGGTGAGGCATGGCAATATTTTGGTGGGTCATAGGCAGGAAGTGCACCCTTTGACTGATCATACTTTAGAGCCTTAATTTTGAAAAAAGAAAAAAGACAATCTCCATGTGAACGACGTCAGATTCATATGCATTTAAAGAGCAAAAACGATACATGATAGTATTGCAATAGCCTCATGCATACTATAGAAGGTGTTTGATACAAATAATATTTTTCATTAGTATTAAATATGCTTAGATGACGACCCGAAAAAAAATGTAAAATTTTGAATAACAAAATTGAAATATCACGAGGGGGGAATCAAGATTTTTGAAATGCTTAGATGGGCTGTGGCCCAAAATCGATTGGGAAACACAGATCTTGAAGTTGTAGAGAGGGTGAGATATTTTAGTACCAATTAAAATTCCTTAACAACTTTAAAGGGTGATCGGTTTCTACTTTTGAAAAACCGTGTCTAATCTTCCTAACAACCTAATTAGCAATTATTTTCTGCACCCTCTTTCATCTAGAGCTTTAGAATACACATTTTTTATGTTTGATTCTTAGGAAAAAGCAGAAAAAACTTTGATCCAGATATCCCACGACTTTCATTCATTAATTATTGCATAAGGAAAAGATTTGACTTTGATACTAAACTTGTTTTTTCAAATACATTCTGTATGAAAAACGACAATTCTTCATGTTTTCCAAACAGTTCGTGGAAACAAACTGTAAGTAAGGAGCGTCCCGGCTAAATAGTAACAGAAACTCTAAAAAACGGAATTTTCATACCAATATACGAGTATGTATCAAAAGAATCGGTTTATTGTGCTGATTTCAAATATATAGATTTCATTAAGTTTAGTCTTACTTATTAAGGATCCAAGCCTGATAAAATTTACCTGATTTTCGAAAAAAGCGGGAGACACCCCGTAAAAGTCATAGTCTTAATGGAAATCACACCATCACATTCTGCGTATCAGAAAACCCTATTGTATAGGTTTCAAGCTCCTATCTCCAAAAATGTGGAATTTTGTATTTTTTGCCAGAATAAAGATCACGGATACTGTAAAGGTTTCAAGCTCCTATCTCCAAAACTGTAGAATTTTATTTTTTTGCCAGAATAAAGACCACGGATGCGTTTTTTTTTTTTTTTTTTTTTTTTTTTTTTTTTTTTTTTTTTAAGTGGTCATCGTATCAACGCAGTGGTCCTAGAACATCATGAGAGGGCTCATTCGAACGGAAATTAAAATTTCTAATGCCCTTTATAAGTGACCAAAAAGATTGGAGGGCAACTAGGCCCCCTCCCCCGCCCCTATTTTCCCAAAATCGTCTGATCAAAATTCAAAATTTTGGATGGGCATTTTGTTCATCATAGTTGAAAGGCCCATTAACTATGCCTTTGGGTATAACATGACCCCCCCCCCCCCCTGCCCCAGGGGAAAGGTCTTTAAGTTGTAAAATTTGCCCATTGTTTACACATAGCATTTGTTATTGGGAAGTATGCCTACATTTTCAGGTAGGGGGGGGGGGGTACTTTTTGCTGGGGGTCTTTCCATGAAGAATTTTCCATGGGGAGGGAAATTTCTAGGGAGTGAACTTGTCAGGGGAAATTATACACTGGGAGAATTTGCCAGAATTCTTATACACAATTCTTTTTATAAGTCTTGCTTTCTCTTTTCCGTCTCGATCTTACGCGTGGAGTTGTTAAGAGTAATTGTCCGGGGTAAATCAACACCGGGATTGAATTGTCTAGAGCAGTGGTTCTGAAACTATGGTACGCGCACCCCTTGAGGATACGCAGAATTTTTCTAGAGGGTACGCGGCCAGTCAACAAAAAACTAAAACAGCCCTTTAACTCTAGGACTGGCAATTTTATTTATATTTTAGCTATAGCTTACTTAGTACTGGTAACTGAGAAGGGGTACCGAAAATGTTTTGTGGGTAAAAAGAGGTACTGTGTCTAAATAAGTTTGAGAACCACTGGTCTAGAGGATAATTCCGTGGGGAGGGGGATTTCTCCGTGAAAGTGGGGCCAGATTCCCTGGCATTATATAAAAAACTATCAAAAATTAAATAAAAAAAATAGTTTTTTCAACTGAAAGTGAGCAACATTAAAACTTAAAACGAACAGAAATTAATACGTACATAAAGGGAGTTGCCCCCTCCTCAACACCTCGCTCTTTAAGCTAATATTTGAATTTTGTCCGAATTTTTTAAGAATGACTCCTGAAGCACAAGCGTCGTTTGATTAGAACAATATGAAGCTTTTTTAAAAGTTCTAAAAAAAACTTTAGCGTAAAGAGTGAAGTGTTGATGAGGGGAAAACCCCCTTCATATATGTAATAGTTCTTGTTCGTTTTGTTTTAATGTTGATCCTTACTTTCAGTTGAAAAACTTGTCCTTTTTTTATTTGATTCTTCTTTAACAATACCAACACCGCTATATTTACTATATTAGTAAAGAATGACATATTGCAGGATTGTCATCAGTTTTAATGAGAAACAATAGCGCCTTTATCACATTTAAGGTCAAACAAACAATGAGGAAATTCTTCAAGCACATGTATCCAGCTTATTCCTAGGAGATTTGTCTTCCCGCGTTAATCAGAGGTGCTATAGCGCTGCCTATAGCAAAGACCCACAAGGCTCTTTCACTTTAATTTTTTTTTTCAAAGTTATAAATGTAAAAAATAGTATGCGCATAGTATAGTACTTAGCAAAAACAGGAGTTTAGTTGCTACAAGAATTACGTTGCAAGTATTATTCTTTTATAAATTACAATATTGAAAATTATGAAACATTTTCAAAACATTGAAAATTTCAATTATGAAATTTTTCAATTTTCTTTGTGAAAAAAATTGTTCATTGAAAACTTTGAACAGTGCACTTTGTTTCTCAAAGATTAACGAAAAATAAAAAATAAATCACACATAATAATCAAGATAACTGGAAAGAACTAGTACAAATAAACTGAAGATTTCATAAAGAACGATATCTCACTTTTTTTTACTTCAATTTTTATTTTTCAAAGTTAAGAATGTAAAAAAATGACAAATGTAAAAAGAAATGTGTAAAATGACACAAAAGGCTTTAGAGTTTTACAGTTAGGGGAGAGAGAAGACGACAGTAGCCAAAGTCTTGTTTTTAGTAATTTTTGTTCATTTTAAGCTTGACTTAAATATACAATGTCATTTTTATTCAATTTAGTTTTTGGTTTATTCATCTATATTATTATCTAAAGGGTTAAGAACTTAAAGGGTTCTTACAAAACAGATTCGTTCGGGACTAAACTCTCTCTCTCTCTCTCTCTCTCTCTCTCTCTCTCTCTCTCTCTCTCTAAGGATAAAATAAGTTATATAATAACCTTAAATAACCTTAAGGGTATAAAATAAAAGTTCAAAATGGGGATAAAATTCTTTTTAATAGACAGTGCATAGAAATTCACAAAAATACCAATTATCTACGTCATACTTAAGGGTATAAATATATAAGGGTATAAACTGATTAAAGGACTAACAGCATGTCCATTACTCCCCATGTGGCTGCCGCAATGAAATACTTCATAAAAACGAATTGTATTTCCAAAAATGCTAGAATTTCTACTTTTCAAGTACCATTTGGTTCCTATCCTCACAAAAACTCATATAAAATATTCAGATTTTGAACGGTCGAGTAAAATCATCAATGAAACCATTACTTTTTCATCCCACAAAGGCCGTTGTAGAGCTGCATATGTGAAATAGATGGCGTTTCGTTACTTGGAAAAAAAACTGTTTAGTTTCACTTCTACAACAAATATTTCGAGAACTAGCAATCCGTAGTTGAAATAGATAGTGACCGAGAAGACGAAGCAGAAAATAATAAAACTTAGAGTTGAATTCTTAACACAGTGAACTTGAAAATTAGAATGGACTTCAGATCAGGCAAATTCTTTTCTTCAGATAATTCGGAACTGTGGAAGGAGGAGAGACACTAAAAGTGAATGAGACTTACCTGTAATATCATTTTCAAGAATTGTATAAGCCGACTGCAGATGACTTGGAAAATTGGAAACAAGACTGCAAACAATAGGTGTGATATTTCCAATATGGTCCGTCAACAATTGAATATAGTTATCTAGTAATCGAACTACACAGAATTGCAAATCATCTGGAAATATTAATTGTTAAGCTGAAATAACGAATATGCATAAGTTCAGGCAGCCAAATCATAAGAAACTCTGTTTGTAAAAATAAACACACTTCCAATACCAAAGACCATAAGATGTTCAAGCTTTAGCGCATATCTTAAATGTTTAATAGATAGGGAGAGAGAGTTCCAAGCTCATCTGCTCTTGGATTTCTGCAGAAGAGACACAGAATTGATATCTATGAGCATGATAAACTAATCTAGATTCGGTAGACAGAAATTTTTAGCAGAATATACACGCTGAAATCAAGCACTGCCCACTGCGCTAACATAACTGAGCCAAGTGCAAAAGAATGTCCAGGTAGACATATTTGTGTTTTTTTGTTGGTTTTGTTATGTTTATGTTCTGTTTTTGTTTTGTTTCTTTTTTTCTATGGCCCGATGGCTTTTTTTTTGAAAATACATACATACATACATACATAATACATCATAATATGAATAATAAACTGATCAGGTGGATGTTGGCTCATTAACCCTCATTGGAAATACTAATAAAAATCCTTCGAAAACAAATCGACAAAATATCCCCCTATACTAACTATATCCAACTTATTTCTAAGCTATAAATATCCTAACAATATTCTCAAACATGAAACGGACTGAAGGCTTTTAAACATAGAAAGCTTACAAATATGTTTCCGGCATTGCACTCTTTTTCCCATTTTTGGTCTTTCAAGGGAAGAGAGACTTACTACTGTCACTGTCGTATATGGTCATGACAACATTCCATTGTTCATTAAGAAACGTAAAAATTGTTCTATCCCCATCTTTGCTATAATAATCTCTTGTTTACACATTTTGATTCTCACGACTCCTGCTTATAATGCAGGAGACGGTTGTTGCGAGTTCTATTTGTGAAATATTACTATCACAAATTCTCAGGATATCACCTGAGGATTGTGTATGCCCATTCGTGCCAAGGCTATACAAGTGCAAATGCTTGTTACTACAAGTTACGCCTTTTTAATAAGTACATACAAATTTAGAAAATAAATAAAGTTTCATAGGTTGAAAAACGCAACGAAATAGTACATGTGTAAACTACAATATATTTACAAATTTACTATAATTCTCTGCTAATGGTTATACTGTCCTTAAACTTCACACTGGTGTACAAGGGTTTCGTACACTCTCTGATAAATTATGGTTGATAAAACATGTAGCTTTTTTTTTATTACATTTTATTTTGCATGGGTGCTGTATATTTCCTTGAAAATTACTTTTTATCATTTATTATCACAACCTTGTTTCACTAAGGCTTTTCTGTGAATGTTGTTTTGGGGCATTTTTCCTAGATACAGTCATAAAAAAAATGTGTCCTAAGTCAAATGCATGAACAAGCTGGTGTCAATAAAGGAAACAGCTACCTTCCCTTTTAAATTTTCTTTAACTTATTTATTTGTCCGTCCATTATATTATTAGTTTTAATTCTTTTTTCTTATCTTTATCTCTTTTAGAATTCTTAACTTTTCTTCAATCTGAAAAATGAAGATTTTTTTTTTCAATTAATCAGAACTAAGTTCTTTTTTGGTTCGCAGAATCAGCACTTGTATAGTTATTGTCTGATTTCCAAATAACTGATCAAAACAACGTTATTTACAGCCAGTGTTGAGATATATAAGTAAGTTTTTTTTTCTATATTTACCCGCTAAAGGGCACTTTCATCAAACCAGCTAAGCCAAATTATTTAAAGGTAGGTCCTATAGTCATCTCAACTTAATACAAAAAAAAAAAAAAAAAAAAAAAAAAAAAAAAAAAAAAAAAAAAAAAATGCATAAATAGCGAAAGAAAAGAAATGAAATCACATAGTTGTTTTTTCTACTACGGAAAATAATAAATTATTAATTGAAATAAAAAAGAAAATTTTTAAATGTCGAGTTGCAAAATCTATTATCATAACTAAAAATAGTTTCATATGGCTCACCATTCTTGTGCTTCAAAGAGAATGCAAAAAGCAGGCGTTGAAATCGCAACAACAATTCCATACAGCAGCTTTTGTCTTTTCGTATAATTTGCTGCGAACTCCCGAACGGTTTCCTGTCCTCAACAGCATCTGATTGTGTAGCATTTGCTAAGGATTCTAAGTCTTTGAGTGATCTGCTACCGATATATCTGAAATATGAAAACGGACATAGCGTAATAGCCAAAGATCAACTGCACAGTTAATGAAAAGAACCTATATGCACGCAAGCGGGGTTTCCCATATAACCTTCCAAAGAACGGTAGACCTAAAATGTGTTTTCTGCGTCTTCCCCCCCCCCCCACTCCCGAATAAGATTCTGATACACCTCTAACCCTCTCCCACTCAAGGCCAGCTACTCTTCTCAAAGAAAGAGCAGGTGTTAACAAGGTAGCTCTCTTCTGTCCAGGGCAGTCCTTATTTAGCTAAATGGCCCAGTCTGTCTGGGTTTGGCATT
>JAQQPU010000740.1:72960-96142 GCA_029168905.1 Artemia sp. Kazakhstan ARC1039 | reverse complement strand
AAAAAAATAATAATAATAAAACATTGGAGCCGTATGGCCTTTACTATAGGCAACGCTACAGCGTTGCCTCTGACAGTGCCAAAGCGCTTACTTTGTTCTACTTCTTATGTTTTTCGTTCCCCAATATGGTTTTTAGATCCAGTGCCACCCATCTTTGAAGTCTCCAAACACGATTGTTTCAAAAAAAAAAGTTTAACGGAATAGTTATTACCCTAATTTACATATTTGAAAAGATATTCCAACATAAAATTCAAAAGAACTTCCTTAAAAATAAGCATATTTGTAAATAAATAAAAATACAAATGAGAATATAATCATAGTTCTTTGTCTTGAAATAAAATTGACTCCACTTTAGGGGGCATAATCGGCGATATCAAAGTCATAGCCAAATAATTCAAAGTCAAATTTAAAAACTTCATATAACTGAAGTATTTTTTCAATTCTCAGTTCTTGCATAAACTTTTTCACTTTATCACTGTTCGTTGCAGGGGGATTATACTCATAGGTCACAAATTTGGTAAGATTTCTCGAGCTCAATAGATAATCTGTATCTTCTTTAAGTGACTCAAACCTTAATATATAGTCTTGCTCTATATTACATGGATGGCATAGTCGGTGATATTGTATCCAATGAGCATCGAGTTTTGGCGCAGATACTGTCTCGGGATCTGTAAGGTAGTCAACAAACTCTGGAAACGTCGGAGTTCCACTTTGTATTTCTTCTGTTGTGGCCTTTGGTCGATATTTTTCAATGATTTTTGTACCGTAGAATTGTTTGAACCATTTTTGACCTGGATTAAACTTGTTTGTATACCCAGATACGATTCTATCGAAAGGATGACGTACTACAGTAAACTTGAAGTAAGACTGAAGTATTTGATTCCTCTTTTTTGGTCTGTAATGCTGCAGCGAGTCAGGTCTTATTACAAAGTGCGCAGTGTATGAATCTATGTTACTGGCGTTTGTTTCATTACTTTTTCCTGTAAGTATGGCATTGATGGCTTTCCAAAGAGAACTTCCAGTCTGTAAGAAATAAAAAAAATAATAAATATCTGCGTGTACTGCAGAAAGTTGACTGAAAACCTTTTATAAAGTCTGAATCGTAAAAGCAGATTTAAGAGAAATCAGAAAAATTAGATTAAAGAATTTGGGTATATTGCATAAAGTTGGCTAAAAACACACTATAAAATATATGAAAAGGGGAAAAAATGAAGCACGAAGAAAAAAATAGCCAAGATGAAAAATTCCAAAGAATTCCAAAAACAGAAAAAATAAAAGTGTAAAAAATGAAAACCTAAAAAATGATCAACAGTACTGGAAATAACAGTAGACTGGTTATTTAATATATAATGATATTTAGTCGTGGAAGTCTCAACAATTTTTGATTTCCTAATTTTACAATTGAGGACTAGCTTCAAATGTATTTTGTTGTCAGCATAGCGTAAATGATGCTCTGGCCTTTAGATCACTTAAGGGGTGATAGCCTTATTCCTATTTGCGGTCTTTTATGTTCGTTTAGTTTGAATTATTGTATTTGTTTATTTCTGCTCGTCGTAGGTTTCAATATGACTCTTTATTTTTCCCTGAAAATTTTATTTTTTTGAATCTTTTTTTTTTTAATTAATTTCTGTTCATTTTTCGACATAGTTTTATTATTGGTTAGTAATATTGATATTTGTTAAGTTATTTTTCAGTCTTTCTACTCAAGAATTAAAATCTTTGATTCTTATTTAAATTTTGAAAAAAAAAAAAAATGTGAATACTCAGTTCAGATTTTCGACCATCAGCCGTTTTCTACAATGACATTTTAATAATAGTTTTACTATAGAGCATTGGGTGGATGGGGAGGGGTCTTTTGAGCGGCCTTCATATCTTCATATGAGTTGAAAATCTGTGTAATTCTTTGTGTTCTATAGGGCTGAAGCCACCTCAACCCCCATTTTATAGACAATCTTATCTTGACATACGACATCTAATAGACAACCCCCATCTTGGATCTACGAATCTTAATCTAACATTTTTAAATTTGATTATCAGTTTAAAATTTATTATTGATTATTATTTATTTATATAAATAATAATGTTGCTTATTATTTAAATAAAATTTATTGGAACGTTGGAACGTTATTCGTTTCACGTTTATTCGTCTAGAGGTTTGTAAGACAAGGAAAAAAAACATGAATTAATAAAATAAGATTTGTTTTCTTAATGGAGGCTCTTTGGTCCTGAAGTTTTAATTTAAGCGTCTACAAGGCACTAAAGTTTGAAACAGTTCAGCGTCAAAAATTCAGTTTTCACGCTAAGAGTACCAGAATTGTCTCCAAAATTCGTCGTTCTTGTTAAGACATCTTAGTTCAGTCGACTTACCCAGGAAATTTCACCCAAATCTGATAAAAACAGTGTTTGACTGACTTTTGGTTTCATGAATCGGTACAACCTACTTTTTTCCATCTTAGGTTCGTTTGGCCCAATAGACATATCCAGTAATTTGCTGTCCGATCTCACATAAAACAAACTTGGGCATGTTTTGGACGTCACGAGTTTGGACGTCGCCTGTTTTTGCGTAGAACAATTTTTTTAGGACAGCCGTTGTCTGCATGCAACTTATAAATGCAAACAACGAATATTTAAAAAATAATATTAGAATAAGAGTGAAAAATTAGTTTCATCTTAATTGAGTAATGACTTCACAACATAAAGTTTGACTCTGTCTCACAACTTTGTTTTTTAAAACAATAAAAAACTTTAGCGTAAAGAGCGAGGGGCTGAGGAAGGGGGAGCCCCTTTCAAATACGGAATAATTTCTGTTCGTTTTAAGTTTTAATGTCGCTCCTTCCTTTCCGTTAAAAAAACTTGTTTTTTTAAATTTAATTTTTGAACGTTTTTAAATTAATGCAGGTTTTGATTTTGGTTCACCGTACATGAATAATTAAAAAAAAAATCGCACATCAATTTTACTTGGTTGAATGGCTTCCTCGAAAGTTGTTTAATTTTATTTACGAACGTTTTTTTTAATAATAAATATAAGTAACTTACGAATTAACTTATGAATTAAAAAAGGCAAAAAAAAAAAAAAATAAACACGCATCCGTGATCTTTCTTCTGGCAAAAAATACAAAATTCCACATTTTTGAAGATAGGAGCTTGAAACCTCTACAGTAGGGTTCTCTGATACGCTGAATTTGATGGTGTGATTTTCATTTAGGTTTTATATCTTTTTGGGGATGTTTCCCTTTTTTTCGAAAATGAGGCCATTTTTCTCAGGCGCGTAACTTTTGATTGACAGGACTAAACTTGTTGAAACTTATATATTTGAAATCAGCATACAAATCTAATTCTTTTGATGCATCTATTGGTTTCAAAATTACGTTTTATAGAGTTTCGGTTACTATTGAGCCGGGCCGCTCCTTACTTACAGTTCGTTACCACGAACTGTTTGACAAGGACCAAACATTTTACTGTGAGAGGAGGTGGGTCCAGGAATGGGAAAGAAACGTTTTCGTTCTTTTTCAGTTTGAAACCTAAAGCTTTGAAACTTAATTCCTTGGGCCTGGAGGAGAGCCCAATTTACAAAAAGAAAGATTGTTCCGGGGCACCGTACTTTCTCTAATTATGGGGCTAAAAAAATGGCCATAAATAGTTATTCCCAATCTGCTGAAAACTTTTAGTCTTCAGTCCTAGGGCAAAAGGGACCCAAATGCAGATGAAGAATAGAAAAAATATTGGTTCCCTAAAATGGGGCCCTACCAAGGGCCAAAAATCTTTCTTGGCAACTTTGCATGGAAAGAGGGTCATAGAAACTTGGGATGGGGCTCTTTCGATTGTAAATTGAAAGTTAAATCACCTATTTTAAGGGCCAAGAATCATCTTAGGGCAACCAACCTCCCTTTTCTGACCTTTTTTGATCTACCCCTGTTTAGGCAAAATTCTGAGATAGTAATTTTGTTCGGGAAGTCCCAGACATTCCTTGCTGGTGCGTGTTCTTACCTACGTGCGTGTTGTTAAATACGACAAATTTTTACATGAAATCAAAAAATAAATTAAAAATATATGTTGGGTATAAATGACTTTAGTAATTAAGGGCCATTTTTGGTATAAGCAATGTTTTTAAGCATATGAGATTCGACAAAAATGAAGCTTTAATTTCTTAAATATTAAGTAATAAAAGAATTTCTGCCCTTTTTTGCTCTGCCCTTGTAGCCTCTATGATGTTTCAGAAAAATTTTGAGATAGTCATTTTGTTCAGAAACATCAAAGGATCTAATGATCTTGATGGCTTGAAACTTACATCTATGAACTATTAGGTCAAAGGAATCCTTATTCATGGAATAAGCTAGAAATGAAAATTGTTCTGCACGAAAATGGGCCCGAAACTTTTTTTTTACAGTCAGCTAGGAATCACAATATTTTTATTCAGCCCAGTTACTTGACTTCGAATGTTCTCGATCAGTCCATACGAAGACACTAAAAGATATGGACTGTTCAAAAGCATGGACTTGTATTTCGACTCTCCAATCAGCCTGAAATTGTCATCAAAATTGTCTTGGCCAGGTGGACGCCTATGCATAAAACAAATTGAAGGTAATTATGGCTGCATCAATTTGCGATACCCAGAATTGGGCCTTAAGCTTATTTCCGTATATAATAGGTTTTTAACTTGCAGGGCTTGTCAACTTTGCCCCGCACAGGAGCACCATCAAGAAGTTTCCCAGGGGAAAATTCTTTGGCTATATTTTTTTACCAAGATTTAAGTGTTTTACCAAGTTTTATCCTTTGCCTTATAAAACATTCAATCGGGTTATTTTTTACCCAGATTTATCATTTTCCTGTTTCTATAAATTATTTAATGTCTTCTTGTTATCCAGGGTGCCATCAACCCTGGTCGATGGCCCAGACCGACCTGGCTCTAAGGCCGACCTGGCTCTAAGGGGCATCCAACGAAGACAATATTTTGAAGATTGGTCATGACACCTGATACCTGGGCCAACAAATTTTGTCTTCTTAAATTGGCTTATGTAGATAGGACGTCTAGATAGAGACAATAGGACCTTAAAAAAAGCAAGTTTTTTTCAACTGAAAGTAAGGAGCAACACTAAAACCTAGAACAAACAGAAATTATTCCGTATATGAAGGGACAGCCCTTCATTATCCTTCGCTCTTTACACTAAAGTTTGACTTTATGTCCCAAGGCTTTAAGAACGACTTCTGAAACACAAGGGCCGTTGAATTTGAATGAGAAGTATTCTTAAAGAATTTTAAGACTGTAGCATAAAAAGTGAGAGATGATGAAGGGGCCCTCACGTAAAGGATAGTTTATGTTGGCTTCAATTTTTAATGTTGCTCCTTACTTTCGACGGAAAAGCATTGGAAACAGGAGACAGCCTGAGTTGTATAAATTGATAATTGCCCTTATACAATTCAACATACGTACTAGTGAAGTGGTGCTATTGTATAGGTTCAAACCATCATAAAACACACAAACAAGCTTATTTAAGTTGATATTAACCATATACCACAAATATATACCACAAATATTTCATGAAAAATTACTGTTTCCCATATTACTTTTTGCAAAGTGCAAATATCATCAAAGGTAAGTAGTTATAGCCTTTAACACAATGGTCTACATCAGACACATACTCAAGAATTTACCTCAGGGTGGGATGCCATATCTGGGTTACGATAGAAATTTTGAAAGCACAAAAAAAGGTGAATTTAATGGAAACATAAGAAGTCATAGGTAAAATATAGGGATTTCAGGTTGCGGATCATTGGGACTAATCCCCCCCGCAAACATGCCTGTGTATTCTATCTTTAAAACATTCAAAAAATAATTGTACTCTGTCTGTATTCCCCAATACCTTATTTTTCTTATATTTGTCTGTAAAAAGTTCAGTTTCTAAATATTCATCAAGACAATTTTATTTTAGTTCTTCATAATTTACAAAAGAATAATAACCGATTGTGATTAAGAATTACTTTTGCGCAATGGAAGAAGCCTAATTCGTATTTTATCAGGACTTCAAGCATGGAAACCAGTTAAAAGTAGTATCTGGTTGGTAATATATTTTCCAAATATGTTTAAAAATGCATAATATCAGAGCAATTGTAATATATCACTTCCGAGTCAGACTTCATAAGGACTGCATAACGAGTCCGAATATTCCCAAGATTTCAAGTTAGGTACTCCTTTATATCAAAGCCGTATCCAAATAATTCAAAATCAAATTTAAAAACTTCATATAAATGAAGTAATTTTCCAATCTTTAGTTGTCGAATATACCTATTTACTGTCTCGACATTCGTTGCAGGTTCGCTATATTTATAAGTTACAAGATCAGTTAGATTTCGTGAACTCAGTAGATGATCTGTATCTTCTTTAAGTGATTCAAACCTTAATACATAGTCCAATTTTATGTTACATGGATGGCATAATCTGTGATATTGTGTCCAATGATCATCTACCCTTTTTGGTGTAGAAACTGTCTTGGGATCGGTCAGGTAGTCAACAAACTCCGAAAATGTTGGAGTTCCACTTTTTATTTCTTTTACAGTAGCCTTCGGCCGATATCTTCGAATTATTTTCGTGCCATAAGTTTTTTTGAACCAGTATTTTCCTGGATTTAGCTTGTCCCTGTACCCGGACACAAGTCTGTAGAAGGGATGGCGTACGACAGTGAACTTGTAGTAACTGTCAAGTAGGGTCTGCTGAGTTTTTGCAGGATACTGATGTAGCTTTTCGGGTTGTATTACAAAGTGTACTGTATAATTATTTATTTTGCTAGCATTTGTTTCTGAAGTTTTTCCATTCAGTATGGCATTAATAGCTTTCCAAAGGGAGCTCGCAGTCTAGAAAAGAGACAAATATATGAAGACTTAGTAAGGCTGGCCAAAAATAAGTCTTGGGCACACCAAAGAAAAATTAAAGCTTCTGCTAACCTA
This sequence comes from Artemia sp. Kazakhstan ARC1039, assembly GCA_029168905.1. Classification (NCBI taxonomy): domain Eukaryota; kingdom Metazoa; phylum Arthropoda; class Branchiopoda; order Anostraca; family Artemiidae; genus Artemia; species Artemia sp. Kazakhstan ARC1039. Next base: position 89,200 of record JAQQPU010000740.1, on the reverse strand, counting down.
GATTGTAACACTTTAGGATTGCTCTCATGGAAACCAAAATTTGAACACTGTAAGCCCAGTCGTTTTAAAAACCGAAACACATTTTTTTTTGAGTTCAAGCTTAGTTTTTACTATTTTCCTCCTTAGTAGCTCTAATCTAATAATTTATGCTATTTTTCTTTTCTTTTCCCTCATCACTTAACGCTTAATTTAGGATTCGTGTGACGAGCAATAATTGCCTTCCAAAAAATAGTTTTGTTTACATATGTGACCGTTCAGTACAACATTAACGTCACTGATTTCGTGGCCATTCGCTGATATTTTTGAATAATTTTTTACTATTGCATTTTCTGAACCAGTGTTGACCCTAATTTAACTTGTCCAGACACAGTTCGATCAGTGGGATGACGTTAGACAATAGACGAAACTTGCAAGTTTCAAACATTTTTGCTGCTCGAGGCCGCTGGCTAATGGTTTGTTTACACATTGCGGAAATCCGTCCGTTTCTGTTCGAACTATGGCTAAAATAACGCTGCGTTTTAAGGCAAAAATTTCAAATTATTGCAACAGCGTGACCTAGAGTCAAAGGGGCAAAAGGACTTATTGATAGCCATAAGGTGGATATCCCCTGTGGCTATCATCAGAACATCAAGAAGGATATTATGGTCTTACCCTCTTCTGAGAGCTGTTGAGCAATAGAGAGCCAAATGACACCGTTTTTCTTAGTTTTCTTATAGCCTGGGTGTGCAGGATCATACAAGCTGGGGTAGCTTTGAACCAAAGTTATAAGATCATGTAGTTTTTGATAATCCATACTCTGGTTTTATTCATTTAAAAACCTTGCCAAGATTCCGTCCTGATTTGACCAAAACGTTGCGGAAAGCTAGAGATTTTTTCTAGCACGAAAACGGATGGAATTTCCGCACGGATTGCTAAATCCGCATAAATTTTGCGCAATGTATAAACGAACCATAAGAAGAGTTTTGTGTGCAAAAGCCCAGTCTCACACTGGGGAGAATCATTATCTGAGAAACGTACAGGTGCCTACTCAGACTGAGGGTTTTTTAGGAGGAGGGGGTAGACCTTTAAAAAAAGTGCAAAAACATGATGAACTATGTGTAAACGACACAGAACTACAGAAAAAATCACAGACTAGTAAAAGAAAATTCGAAGTTGAACAGAGGGGGCAAAGACCCCCTATTTCGACAAAAAATTCGATCGAACTGATGGCATATGACAGTAGACAAAAATTGCAGTAAGTTTTAAATGTTTTTTGTTCTTTGAGAGGGTTGGGTAAAAACAAATTTTGTATGCAACAGCAATGGTCCCTCAATTGGAAAGAACTATAATTTGATAACTGTACTGGCAAATACTGAGACTCAGGATTTTTTTTTTTTTTTTTTTTTTTTTTTTTTTTTTTATTTTTTTTTTTTTTTAGAGGGGAAGTAACCTAACTTTGAAAAAAGTACAAAGACATGCTGAACTATGTGTAAACTACATAGAACTACAGAAAAATACATAGACTTGAAAAAAAAATTCGGGAGTTGAACAAAGGGGGCATGGGCCACATATTTCGGAAAAAGTTTGATCGATAGGATGGAATATGAGAGTAGACAAAAATGTTGTTGTGATTTTTAAATATTTTTTTCTGTTCGACAGGGTGGGCTAAAAAGAAATTTGGGATGTAACAGCAAATGTCCCACACTTGGAAAAAACTATAATTCGATAAGTGTACAGGTACAAACTTAGACTAAAGATTTTTCTTTAGGAAGAAGTTCATAACTTGACCCTCCAAATCAGAATACATTATTTGTAAACTATGTAACACTACAGAAGAAATCATACACATTTGAAAAATTCAGGAGGGGAACAGAAGGAATCTTAAAAATTAAACAGGAGGAATCAGTAAACGGGAGGAATCTTAAAAATTAAACTTGCACAACTGGGCCGTGGGCAATTCGGCTTGGGCAATGAGTTTGCGTTTCAACCTAAGTTAAATAAAACCTCTGAGTCGTTCTTAAATTTAATTATCTTAATAAAACAAGTTTTTTTCAACTGAAAGTAAGAGGCAACATTAAAACTAAAAACAAACAGAAATTATTACGTATATGAGTGCGGTTGTCCCCTCCTCAAAACCCAGCTCTTCACACTAATTTTTTTTAGTACTTTTAAAAAAGCTTCTTCTTATCACAGTCAGCGCGCTAGGGCTGCCTAAGTAAAGAGCGATATGGGCACAATGTGTTTTTTTTCTCCATACCCGGGCACTTTGTATCGAAGAAGTTGTCGTAGAAACTTCGAAAAGGGCTCATTCGATTGGAAATTGGAGTGGCTAGTGACCTTTTTAATAGTCGAAAGTGATTGAGGGCAACTAGCCCTCCCCCCACACCCATCTTTCTCCCAAACACATCCAATCAAAATTTTGAGATAGCCATTTTGTTCAACGTAGTTGATTTCCAGATAGAAAAAATGTTTTTGAGGAGGACACTCCCCTACAATCCTCGTGGCAAGGGTTTTAAGTTATGCCCTGAGGGCATATAAGAACGATGTTGGCACAATGTAATATTTATTATTTTTCTTCCTTTAGAGCAGGGCACTTCATATGGAAGGGGTCGTCGTAGAAACTTCAAAAGGGGCTCATTTGATTGGAAATTGAGAGTTCTAGTGACCTTTTTAATAGTCGAAAGCGATTGTAGGGTAACTAGCCCCCCCCCCGTCCATAATTCCCCCAAACACATCCAACCAAAATTTGAGATAGCCATTTTGTTCAGCGTGGTTGATTTCCAGATAGAAAATATGTTTTTTGAGGGGGACACTCCCCCACAACCCTCAAAGCAAGGGTTTTAAGTTATGCCCTGGGGCTATATAAGGTTTTTATAGAAGGCGTTGTCGTAGAAACTTCAGAACAGGCTCATTCGATTGGAAATTCAAAGGGCTAGTGCCCTTTTTAATAGTCGAAAGTGATTGGAGGACAACTACCCCACGCCCATTATTACCCCAAACATATCCAATCAAAATTTTGAGATAGCCATTTTGTTCATCGTGGTTGATTTCCAGATAGAAAATATGTTTTTGACGAGGACACTCCCCCATAACCCTCAGGGCAAGGGTTTTAACTTATGCCCTGGGGGCATATAAGGTTTTTATAGAAGGCGTTGTCGTAGAAACTTCAAAACAGGCTCATTAGATTGGAAATTAAAAGGGCTAGTGCCCTTTTTAATAGTCGAAAGTGATTGGAGGACAACTACCCCACGCCCATCATTACCCCAAACACATCCAATCAAAATTTTGAGATAGCCATTTTGTTCACCGTAGTTGATTTCCAGATGGAAAATATGTTTTTGAGGAGGACACTCCCCCAGAACCCTCAGGGCAAGGGTTTTAAGTTATGCTCTGGGGGCATATAAGGTTTTTATAGAAGGCGTTGTCGTAGAATCTTCAAAACTGGCTCATTCGATTGGAAATTCAAAGGGCTAGTGCGCTTTTTAATAGTCGAAAGTGATTGGAGGGCAAGTACCCCACGCCCATCATTCCCCCAAACACATCCAATCAAAATTTTGAGATAGTCACTTTGTTCAGCGTAGTTGATTTCCAGATAGAAAATATGTTTTTGAGGAGGACACTCCCCCACAGCCCTCAGGGCAAGGGTTTTAAGTTATGCCCTTGGGGCATATAAGGTTTTTGTTGAAATCTTTGTCGTAGAAACTTGAAAAAGGGCTCATTCGATTTGAAATTCAAAGAGCTAGCACCCTTTTTAATGGTCGAAAGTGATTTGAGGGCAACTAACCCCTCTTTCACGCCCACCTTTCCCAAACACATCCAATCAAATTTTTTAGATAGCCATTTTATTCAACGTAGTTGAAAGTTTTGGAAATTAGATCTTTAAGGATGACAACCTCTCCCCCACAGCCCTCAGGGCAAGGGTTGTGAGTTATGCCCTGGGAGCATATAAAGTTTTTATTGAAAGCGTTGTCGTAGAAACTTCAAAAGGGATCATTCAATTGGAAATTAAAAGGGCTAGTGCCTTTTTTAATAGTTGAAAAAGATTGGACAGCGACTAAGGCCCCTCTAACGCCCACCATTTTCCCAAACAGATCCAATCAAAATTTTGAGATATCTATTTTGTTCAACGTAGTTGAAAGTTCTGGAAATTAGGTCTTTTAGGATGACAACCCCTCCCCTCAGAGCCCTCAGTGCAATGGTTGTAAGTTATACCCTGGGGGTATATAAAGTTTTTACTGAAAGCATTGTCGTAGAAACTTCAGAAGGGCTGATTCAATGGGAGATTGAAAGGGCTAGTACCTTTCTTAATAGTTGAAAGTGAATGGATAGCGACTAACGCCCCTCTCACGCCCACCATTTTCCAAAACACATCCAATCAAATTTTGAGATATCCATTTTGCTCAACGTAGTTGAACGCTCTGGAAATTAGGTCTTTTAGGACGATAGCCCCCTCAGAGCCCTCAGTGCAAGGGTTGTAAGTTATGCCCTGGGGGCATATAAGGTTTATATAGAAATTGTTGTACAAATAATAGGCAGCGCGATCGCGCTGCCTAAGTTAAGAACGGGGATACTTGAGAACGAGACAAGAAACGGGGACTAAGTAAAGAAGAGGACACTCCCCCACAACCCTCAGGGCAAGGGTTTTAAGTTATGCCCTTGGGACATATAAGACCGATGTTGGCACAATGTATTATTTATTAGTATTTTCCTTTAAAGTAGGGAACTTCGTATCGAAGAAGTTGTCGTAGAAACTTCGAAAAGGGCTCATTCAATTGGAAATTGGAGTGGCTTGTGCCCTTTTTAATAGTCGAAAGTGATTGGAAGGCGACTAACACTCCTTCCACGCCTACCATTTCCCGAAACACATCCAATCAAAATTTTGAGATAGCCATTTTGTTCAGTGTGGTTGATTTCCAGATAGAAATTATGTTTTTGAGGACAGTCCTCCACAGCCCTTAGGGCAAGGGTTGTAAGTTATGCCCTGGGGGAATATACGGTTTTTTATAGATGGCGTTGTCGTAGAAACTTCAAAAAAGACTCATTCGATTGGAAATTCAAAGGACTAGTGCCCTTTTTAATAGTCGAAAGTGATTAGAGGGCAACTAACCCGCCTCTCACGCCCACCTTTTCCCCAAACACATCTAATCAAAACTTTGAGATAGCATTTTTATTCAACGTAGTTTTAAGTTCTGGAAGTTAGGTCTTTGAGGATGACAACACCCCCCCCCCCACAACCCTCAGGGCAAGGGTTGTAAATTATGCCCAGGGGGCATATAAGGTTTTTATATAACGCGTTGTCGTAGAAACTTCGAAAAGGGCTCATTCGATTGGAAATTGAAATAGCTAGTGCCCTTTTTAATAGTCGAAAGTGATTGGAAAGCAACTAACACCCCTTCCACGCCCACCATTTCCCAAAACACATCCACTAAAGATTTTGAGATAGCCATTTTGTTCCACGCAGTTCAAAGTTCAGGAAATTATACATTTACTTCCCCCACAGTCTTCAGGGCAAGGGTTATAAGTTATGGCCTGGGGGGCATATAGGGGTTTTATTGAGATATTTGTCGTAGAAACTTGAAAAAGGGCTCATTTGATTGGAAATTCAAAGGGCTAGTGCCCTTTTTAATAGTCCAAAGTGATTTGAGGGCAATTAATCCCCCTCTCACGCCTATCTTTCCTCCAAACACATCCAATCAATATTTTAGATAGAAATTTTGTTCAACGTAGTTGAAAGTTTTGGAAATTAGGTCTTTAAGGATGACAACCCCCCCCCCCCCACCACAGCCCTCAGGGCAAGGGTTGTAAGTTATGTCCTGGGGGCATATAAGGTTTTTAATGAAAGCGTAGAAACTTCAAAAGGGCTCATTCCATTGGAAATTGAAAGGGCTATTGCCTTTTTCAATACTTGAAAGCGATTGGAGAGCGACTAACGCCCCTCTCACGCCCACTATTTTCTCAAACACATCCAATCATTTGATTGAGATATCCATTTTGTTTAACGTATTTAAAAGTTCTTGAAATTAGGTCTTTTAGGATAATAACCCCCTCAGAGCCCTCAGTGGAAGGGTTGTAAGTTATGAATTGGGGGCATATCAAGTTTATACATAAAGTTGTTATAGAAATTTCATAAAGGGTTCATTTGATTGGAAATTGAAATTCCCCTTTTTAATAGTCGAAGGTGACTGGAGAGTAATTAGCCCCCCTCTTACGCTCGCCCTTTCCCCAAAAATATTCAATCAAAGTTTATAAATAGCTATTTTTTTCAACGCAAATTATGTATTTAAGATGACAAAACCCCCAGAGCCCCAAGGGCAAAGGTTGTAAGTTTTGCCCTGGGAGGAGTTGTCGTAAAACTTCAAAAGGGACTCATTCAATTCGAAATTGAGAGGGCTAGTGCCCTTTGTAATAGTCGAAAGTGATTGGAGGGTAACTAACCCCCCTCTCACGCCCACCATTCCTCCAAACACATCCAATCAAAATTTTCAGATATCCATTTTGTTCAACGTAGTAGAAAGTTCTGGACATTAGGTCTTTGAGAATAACATCCCCCCCCCCAGCACTCAGGGCAAGGGTTGTAAGTTATGCCCTGGGGGCATATAAGATTTTTATTGAAAGTTTTGTCGTAGAAACTTCAAAAGGGCGCATTTGATTGGACATTGAAAGGGGTAGGGGGATTTTTAAAAGTTCTGGAAATTCGGTTTTAGAGGATGACAACCACCCTAACAGACCTTAAGGTAAGGGTTGTAATTTATGCCCCGGGGGCATATAAGGTGTTTATAAGAAGCGTTGTCGTTTCCAAAAGGGCTAATTCGATTGGAAATCGAAAGGCCTAGAGCCCTTTTTAATAGTCGAAAGTGATTGGAAGGCTTGACATATTTATAGTGAAGATCAATGTGAAGATCGAAACTAAATTAAACAGTACTATTTGTGTCCAGATTTTTAAAAGGGTGTATGTTGTTAAAAATTGCTGAAAATTTTTCTCCAGCATACAAATAGCAGGCCAAATATAAAGTCTTAAAAAAAGAAAAGATTTAGAGTATTATTTTCTTTTTCCCTGGAAAGACTATGTCAATATAAAACGAACTGAAATTAATTAAAAAAAAAGCTTTTTCCACAAAATAAGTTATTCAAAGAAAAGTAAAGAACTCCATTTAACAAAAATGAGCAAAAATAAAATAAAATAATCTACCAAGCGTGAAACTACCACAAATCAGCATTGATAAATAAATGAAACCCAAAACGAACAGAAATTACAATAATTAACCGAGTCAAAATCAAAACGACCATAAATTAACATAAGTTGGGCTCAAAACCCCTATGCCTTCCCCAGGCCAGAACAAAATTTGCACTTTACTGAGAAAATACAAATGAATATGCATTGTCAGTTTAATATACATATTCTGAAATTTAGTAATCAAAATGGTAATATTATTTGATTTATTAAAGTTATAAAAGTAAAAACATTTATATTTTTTCAGTAAAGTACAAATTTTGTTCTCTTTGGTAAAATTTTGCAAATTCGGGCGAATTAAACTATTCGCCCGAGTCGCTCCTTACTTATAGTTTGTTACCACGAACAGATTCTGTCAAATATAAATTCTATTTTCGTAAGTATTTATTGAAAGCTAGGATGTCTGATGTAAAGATTCGTAATATAAGGTAGCACGACATGAGTAAATGGAAAATTTTAAACTAGAAACTAAATTACAAGTTAAAGGTAGACCGAATACGGCAAATAACTGCCTCGTCCTTGAAGACAAACATTAATTATTCTTGCTTACAAGTCTCTCTCTGTGATAGAGGAGAAGTCCATGAACAAGAACATTTTGAATCCTGCCAGTGCCTTGCCTTCCATTGTGCCTGATACCAGGACTTCAAGGCTAAAGTCCAAATTGTCGTTACTATTACGCCTAAAAATTGAATTTAATATTATAATATTTACAAGAGAATTGTCCGAGGCCGTTTACAAATCTGATTTGAAAGGGAATGTAGGTCTAGAGGGCAAGTAGGTAGGGCAAAGTAGATCTAGAAGATCAAAGGGTGATTGAGCCTTTTTGCCTTACTGATCCCCCTTTCAGAACAAATTTCCAACGGTGCAAAGGAATTTTAAATCATAAAATTTCCTGACGGTATTATCTATTATGAGCAAAAATATCACATCCGACGATAAAGCCTGCTAGCGACGATTTCTTCATTAACGTTTTCTTGATTGTAGGTAGGCTACTTATCTACCAATTTCAAGCAAATGTTGTAAATTAAATTGCACTCAGTGCAACAGTTCTTTCTTAATGTTATAGAGCGTTGGTACTTAAAAAAAACAAAACAACTATAATTGACCTTTCAGGTCGCTGGCCCTTCACCCAAAGTATAGCACTAAAAGAGAAAAGTTGTTTGCTGCGTGGAGATATAGATATCAAGTTGCACTGGATTCTTGTTTGTTTTTTTTTGCATAGTTAACGGTTTTATAGCAGAAAAACAGGATTGTACCATTTTAATTGCACAATGCGAATAATTAAATGCTTTATTCAATAAAAGGAACTTGTTTTGCATAAAAGTAAACATGGAAGTAAAACCCAAAACTAACAGGTATAATTGAAAATGTGAGAGGGCTGAAACCTTCTCTTAACGCCCTGTTCTTTACCCAATAGCTAAACTTGTGCATTAATGAAAACCAAGGAGTCACCGACTTTCAAAAAAAACGTACACCGGCTGGTGTAACTGTGCGGCACACGTGACACTCCGAATAAACACCATCTGGCAGAAAGGGGGCAACCTATTGAAGTTTCAGTACGTTTGAAAATGAAACCTTTTTCGGTGTTGTTATTTTGAAAGGCATTAGGACATTATAACTCTTACAATCACCAGTCAGCCCTCTTTGATGCCTTCTTGCACTAGCTGAAAGCTGAAAGTTCATTATATAATTAAACCACGTGTGTCAGAGAACTCCTGCAATTTGATTATTTTTTTCAAGTAAGCATTGAATTTAAAACTTAGAACCACAGATATTATCCTATGCATATATAAAAGAGTTACAATTCCCCAAAACTCTTGGTTCTAAAGGCTAAAGTTCAAACTTATTATTTTTTGTATGATCAATATGTTGAAACTTTAGAGTAAAAATCGGCCAACCGATGTAACGAGTATCTAAATGAGGCCGTTTGTGCCACAGGATGGTAGTACAGCTTTTGAAACCAGAGGCATTTCAAATAACTTTTCAATAGCGTTAAGCGAATTGGATATGTCAGGATTATTCGCTAGATAGTATTTTGACTCTACTAGGGTCAAAATTGTTGTTCTATGACACAAAATGGCGGAAATTGACACTTTGGTTTGCTGCAATTTCTGTCACTGACCAAAAAAAGGTAATAGAACTCAAAATATCCGTTCGGAAGATATCTCTTCCAATATTATACCATCACTCCTTCGATAGTGTTACTCCTGGTGAAAAAGATGCATCGCTGCCCCTTCTTCTCAAAAAAGCACAAAACGTGGTATTTTTAGATCGAGATTAAAACCTCCGTTGCTGTAAATTTGGAATTGGATGGTGCATTTCCATTAGCATCTTCCTTCTTTTTAGGGCCATTTCCTTAAAAAAACTACATTAGAAAATTTGTTACACAGTTCACAAAATGATTCTTTTAGCTGTAGTTTTTCATTATAAAACAGCCAGGGCTTTGGTTTATACGTCAATCAATATTATGCACTCGGGGCGTATATCCATTGTACCTGAGCGTGATCTTGGTTGACATGATTCAAGAGACAGAAAAATATAATAAAAGAGAAATTGCACGAATTTCTGCAAAATTTTGTGGTCAGATTTCGCCGTTAGCCAGGAGTCATACTAAATTTGTAAGTTTTGAATGTCGGCCGTAACTTCAAGAGTAGCCTACTCTATGCTCTGCTTCTACATAATCTAAGAGAGAGTTATAGTGCAAGTTATAGTTATTTACGACCATGTTATTACGACCATGCTAAAATTTAAAATTTGTGTTACTCCGGTTTAGCGGCAAGTTTTTGCAGTCTGACCTCTATTCTTATTTTTATCTCTATGGTCTTGATAATGTCCTTGCCCCATCCTGTGACTTTTTTGAAGAAAATAAAAGTGTCAAGAAAATGCAAACCGAAGAAAAAAACAACTACTCTGTTGTAAGAAAGGAATGGTGAAATTTGTTAAAATTGAGGTTACAATGTCCTTTAATAATGAAGGTAGGACATACTTTACAAATAGAGACATTTTATGTTAATCTATGCCGAAATGAAGTGCTGAACACTGACTTTGTAGTTCACACATCTCAAGTCATAATTACTGAAAATTATTACTTGTTCTTAATTTAAACAAGATGCTGAATATTTATCATTCTGCGGACCAGTTGGAGGTGGGAGGAGACATTGGAGCATTTTGGTCTTGTAGTCTTATATATTAAAATCCTCGCATGATTTTGGTAGAAACAGCGCAATGAAAGCCCTTTTGTTATTCTGGTTCAAATAAGGTGCATACTGTATACCCTTGTGCGAGAAAGCTGTCACTGGGAAATAAATGGGAAGGGGGATATTGGATTCCATTAACATGGACCAAAAATCCTTGAGTAATCCTGATTCAAATAAAAGGCAATATGCCTGCCATTCTGCTAAAAATGATTGGCAGAGAGATAGAGAAAGAGGGTTGAAGCTGTCAGAGCCGTCAATTTTGCCTTGTATTCTTGTACGATTTTAGTAAGGTACAATATGCCAACTTTCGTACAAAAAAGCTGAAATTGGTTTGAGGAAGGGTTTTTGGAAAGACATGACCCAGACATGGTTTTCCAGTGGTGCAGTGCAGATCACAGAACAGGAATCATAAAAGGGAAGCCCTTACATGATTCCAGTTGAAATAAGATGCAACGTCCCCACCTTTGTGCTTGAAGTAAGTGGTAAGAGGGGAAGGGTGGAATTTGAAGCCTATTTCGCACTTTATTACTCTGGTTTTACAAAGTAAAAGTCCTTCAATCCTTGTGTCATTTCCTTTTAAATAAGGTGCAGCATGCCTGCCATTTCTGGAAAGGAAGACAAATAGTTTGAAGAGGGCTGGGAGGGCTGGTGATGGGGCCATAGCCTGATTTGTGATAATTTATATTACCAACTAATAACCATTGCATTTTTTCGGTTCGAATAGCCTTCAGGATGATTACCTTTTTAATAATGACGAGGTTTGCTTTTTAGGGGGGGGGGGGCTGGCAATGAAGACAATTACCCAATTTGATCCTCTTCTTGTACAGACTGAAAATTCACTTCAACATAACTAACCTTCTCCTAAAAAGAAAACAGCAGGATGAGCATTTTGAGGGTGGAGGGCGGTACCACTAGCCAAATTTGGCTCTTAAATTATAAATATGAAAGTTCCCATATGAATCTGGTTTAAGAGGATTTGATGTGCCTACCTTTTTGCCAAACGCACTGGAGGGGAAGGGTAGGGCAGGAAATGGAATGAATAGTGACAGAACGGATTCGTTCACCCCCCACCCTTCTTCTTGGTTTGGAAAGAATCATACTGTTATCAGTTTTTTCCAGTGTATACCACAGCAAAGAGCTTGTAAGTCCCTTAACATCTTCACCATGACAATGGACGAATTGAAATGATAATAATAATAAAAATGTTGTACTGTACATTCATCAGTTGTTTAAGAAGTACCGATTGGTGACGAAACAAAAAGTTTATGTCTGTTAGTTCCAAATTAATTCTTTTGCTGTGACCCAGATTGTGGCACCAAAGATTTTGCCCCAAAGAGGACCGATGTGCTAGCGATTGAAAATTATGAGATAAACAATCGCTTTTAAAGTATTAAAAAACTTCTAGTTAGAGGAAGTACAGCCAGACTGTGGTGGATTCGCTTCTAAAAAGTCATTTAGTCCATCCAAGAGATTGGTCAATATGCATATTTATCGAAGCTTAACTAAGTTAACTCAGTTGATTTCTTATAAAATTATGTTTAATGATTGTTAATTGCGCATCAGCTATTTTGAACGAGGAGTGATAAGCCGTTGTGCAGGCAGGGAGGTCAGGTGCCTAAAAGAGGAAATTTCAACGCCCAAACTGTCTGAATCTCCATGAGCCTTTAGATAAATGCAGAAATGAGTATGAGGGGAGGGGGGAGGGGCACGAGTTAATCTCTAATCTCCTCTCTTTTAGACTATGTCTGAATAAGGGTGGCACGGGTTGATACCTCCCTTCTTTTTCCAAAACAATGTTTCTGACATTTATTTGAAAGCTTCATTTAACTAAACGGATTTTTTCATGAATAAAATTATACATAGTGATTTGTATTTTTGCATCAGTTATTGTGAAGGAGGGAAAATGAGTCCCATTTTCTAGGTGGGGGGGGGCAGACACCCAAAATAATGTATTTCAGTGCCCAATAACCCTACCGACATTGAGTCTTTAGATTTGCAGAAAACAGATTTTGGAGAGGGGGGAGGGGAGAACCAATGTCTCGTCAAAACAGTAAAAACCGTAAAGAAGAGAAAACAAGGATAAAAATAGCGAGTGAAAAAACACAGATTAAAATGCAAATATTTCGGTCAAGACCTCCGCTTGATCGTCCTCAGTGCAGAATAATAATAAATGTTGATAAAAATCCAATGATAATATAAAAAACAAACCTTAAAAGAAACTCAAAAACTAAAATAGGACGACCCTCTTGAAGTAACGGTGAAAGGGTAACTAATCCGTCTCGATTTCTGGAAACGTTTGGTCTGCGACTTTAATTTTGGTGCTATTGGGTGTATTTGTGTGTGTGTGCGGGGGGGAGGGTAATCCCCTCCAATTGCGTAATTTTTTTTATATTTACCATAAAACATTCACATACCTTACGACAGAGTGATGGAAAGGTGAGACAGGGTATGATCAGCCTCGCCATCAAATTTCTTGGGTCAATGTGACAAAACTGTTGGCGACAGGGAAGTGGTACCAAGAGTTCTGTTGTCAGTAATTTAAAATCGTAATATTTCTCTTTTCCTATTTCTGTAAAAAGCTTCATGTATTTAAACATATGTATGTGCTGTATCTAAACATCAGAGAACCATATTTTAGAGGTCGCCATAGCTTCAGCCTTATAGAAGATCGACATATAATTATGTTGATCTTGTAATTACATCCACATGTCGTTCTTATATCGTTCTGATGCCGATCTTAGGTCGATCTTATAATTACATCCAGTTACATGCTTATAATTTACATCCACATGAATAATAATACCCTTTCCGTACCATCGAATTATGCAGTGAAAATAATGTAAAACTTAATCAATAAAACTACTGTGCAACGGAGATCCTGACTAAATATCCAAATTATTTCGAAATTGTAATTATAATCCATCTTTTAATCCTTAAGCAGAAAAACTGAATAATGGGGAACGCCACCATTTTCGAATTATTGATACACATAATTTAATAGCAAGAAATCGGGGATAGGGCTTATGGCACGAGTAGCCCACATCATACTTTGGTTAGGCCTGGGCATGATCTGAATAACGATCAGAAATTAAACATAAATAAAAGTTTTGTCAACTAAAAGTAAGGAGCAATATTGAAAAATAAAACGAACGGTAATTATCCTGCATATGAGAGGGTAATTATCCCGTATATAATCTCTCGCTCATTACGCTAAATTTGGACTTTTTGTCCTAATTATTTAAGAACAGATGCTGAAACACAAGTAGCATTAAATTGGAAATATAAGTTTTTTTTAAAGTACCAAGAAACTCTAGTGTAACAACCGAGGGATTGAGGTAGGGCAGCCCCCCTCATCCCCTTAATAAGGAATAAGTTCTGTCAGGTTTAGGTTTCATTGCTGTTTCTTCAGTTGAAAAAACTTATTTTTTTCATTGAATCAAATAGTTCGTGGTAACGAACTGTAAGTAAGGAGCGATGCGGCTCAATAGTAACCAATAGTCTCAAAAACAGAGTCTTGATAATCAAGAGAATCGAATTTTAATGCTTATTAATTTTTTTTAGAATCCATCAAATTTAATGGTACCCATCAGAAATTACGAGCCTGAGAAAATTTGCCAGGTTTTTGAAAAAGGGGAGAAACACCCCCAAAACATCAAATGATCTTAATGGAAATCATACCACCAGATTCAGCGTATCAGAGAATCCTTCTATAAAGGTTTGAAGCTCCTGTGTACAAAAATGTGGAATGTTTTGCCAGAAGAAAGATCACGGATGCGTGTTTTTTTTCAGGGGTGATCATATCAAACAGTGATCGTAGAAGATCGGGAGAGGACCCATTTAACCATAAATCAAAAGTTATAGTGCTCTTTTTAAGGGATTAAAAATATGGGAGGGTAGCTAGCCTCCCTCCCATGCTAGTTTTTTCCCCAAAGTCACCCGATCAAAATTTTGAGATAGCCATTTTTTTCCAGCGTAATCGAGAAAACTGGTAACTATGTCTTCGAGGATTATTTAACCCCCCACAGTCCCCGGGGGAAGGGCTGCAAGTCATGAACTTTGTCCATAGTTTGCATATAGTATTGGTTATTGGGAAGTATACAGACGTTTTCAGGGAGATTTTTCTGGAGGAGGGAGAAGGGTTGCATGGAAGGATCTTTCCATTTAGGAACTTTTCATTGGGAAAGGAAACTTTCGATGGAGGGGGAGCCGGATTTCTCAGCATTGTTTAAAAAAACTATCAGAAATTAAACAAAACTAACAAGTTTTTTATTAAACTGAAAGTAAGGAGCAACATTACAACGTAAAACGAACATAAATTATTACGTATATGAGGGAGAATGCCGCCTCCTCAATACCTCGCTCTTTACGCTAGAGTTGGTTTTAGTACTTTTAAAAGAGCTTTTTATTCAAATTAAACTGCCTTTGTGATTCAGGAGTCATTCTTAATGAACTGGGATATAATTCGACCTTTAGCGGAAAGAGCGAGGTATTGACGAGGGGGCAAACCCTCATATGCGTAATAATTTCTGTTCGTTTTAAGTTTTAACGTTACTCCTTACTTTCAGTTGAAAAAATTTGTTTTTTTAATAGTTAAAATTAATCACAAGTTTTGTCAAGTTTTCACAATGAAATATCTCACAAATTTTCATTAACGGCAGTGAATAGTACACGAACTCAATTCAGGCAAAAGCAATGCGGAAACAGAGTTTGATGATTACTTCATACACATAAAACTAATTTAGTTGCATGATATAGTTGCATGTGTAGCTCTGCAACTGTGGCCAATAGATGACAGTTGTGATCCACGGGTCCTCGGTAATGGACGTCTAGTTCCATCTTGTGTATGGAGCCGTCTTCAAAATGCGCGTGTTAGGCTAAAAAACATCAAGGATGGCCTTCATAAGGTTTGCAAGTCGGATATTTTCTTGAGGGAGGGGGAGTAACTCCGACAGAAGTTCCAGTTAAAATGAATAGTACGGCAAATACATGCAATTAAGGTAAAAAACAATAGAAATATCCAGACTTTTCATTGGGGGGAGGCATGGATCCCGAATTTCTCTTGCATATATGCCAGGCCTTTACAGGTCTAAAGCTAACGACCCAGTAAAAATCATATTCTGACTGTTTTCATTCAGTTTTGGATAGTTTATTTTTCCCCGCCCTTGAGCGGTAGATTTCTTGTAATTAAAACAATATCTACATTCTATTAGAATTGACTTAATTCTATTGACTGAAAAAGTTGCCTTAATTCTATAGTTGACATTCTATAAGAGTTGACTTAATTCTATCGACTTAAAAGATGACTTAATTCTATTGACTTAAAAAAGTTGACTTAATTCTACAGTTGACATTCTACTAGAGTTAACTTAATTCTATTGACTAAAAAAAGTTGACTTAATTCTACAGTTGACATTCTACTAGAGTTAACTTAATTCTATTGACTTAAAAAAGTGTTCTTAATTCTATAGTTGACATTCTATAAGAGTTGACTTAATTCTATTGACTTAAAAAAATGACTTAATTCTATAGTTGACATTCTATTAGGGTTGACTTAAAAAAGTTGACTTAATTCTACAGTTGACATTCTACTAGAGTTAACTTAATTCTATTGACTTAAAAAAAAGTTGACTTAATTCTACAGTTGACATTCTATTAGAGTTGACCTAAAAAGTTGACTTAATTCTATACTTGACATTCTATTAGGGTTGACGCAGTACTTAATTTACTGATAATTGACAAGTTTGGATTTTCTAAGAGCTTGTTAAAGAGGCGGCTTACGCGAAGCATAGTTTTGACTTTTTTCTCTATTTGTCGTTTTCCTCTCCTTCTATAT
>JAQQPU010000739.1:80103-91172 GCA_029168905.1 Artemia sp. Kazakhstan ARC1039 | reverse complement strand
TGTTTCATCAGAATTAAAAAAGTTTCTCTTCAGTGATGTTAAATTAAATCTATTGAACATATATAGAAGCTGCACGGTTTATGGAATAAGAATAAAATAAGTTCATTTGCTCCGATTACTATTGCTGCTACTGATAAACCTTAATTAACCTCTGTATAAGAAAGGCGATAAGAGTGAGTGTCGTATTTGTCGAGGCATTAGTCTGGTCTCTTAAGATAGCAAATTACTTAGTAATATGATAACTTTTTAGACTGAGAGATGCTGTAGACAAAGTTTTAAGAGAAGAACAGTGCGGTTTTAGAAAAGGTAGAAGATGTGTCGATCAAATTTTCACTCTTAAGTTAATACTTGAAAATTCCTCAGTTTTATAGATTATGAGCAAGCTTTCGATTCTGTTGATAGAAGAGCTTAAGCAAAGGACTTTTTCTTGTATGGTATACAAAAAATGTCATAGTAATGGCTAATTTTATTGTGCTGAAAATCCGAGGACTTGGTGAGAGGGACGTTCTACTGCCTAAAAGGCAATATGCTAATACTACTGCTGCTAGTAGTACTACCGCTATTTGATACTATATCTAGTGATATCAAAACTACTACTGTGACTACTATTTCAACTATGCCTAAGGGTATGAAGGTGAAAATTTCAAGAAATTTTGAGGGGGAATATGAACTGAATCACAATACGCCGTCTGTATGCAGGTTGTCCAAAGGGTGTAACAGCAACATCAGAGGAACAGTTTGGTGTGTGAAGTTGAAACTAACAGGGCTTGTTGTGAAGGATGTTGAACAAAAAAAAAAAATATATATATTTGCATCATAATGCTACTGCTTCTACTCATACTACTGCTACTGTTATTATTATTACTACTTCTATTACTACTTCTGCCACTAAAGATTAGACTACTACAATTAATTCTACTGTTACTACTACTGCTATTAAAACTAAGGATATTAACGTGAAAATTTTGGGATATATAGAAAGTGTATGGAATTAATTTGAAACACACGGTGCACACACAGGTTGTCAAGCGGACGCATCAGAAATGCTTCAGGAACGGTTTATGGTATGTATTAAGCTGAAACTTTCAGCGTTCGTTGAAGGGGATTTTGGAGAAACCAAAGGGGATATGCCCATGCTGCTACTAATGCTGCTACAACTATTGCTATTGCGCAAGCTAAGGGTATTCAGGTGAAGCTTTTAAGGAATATTTAGGCGGATATTGAAATAAGTCAAAACGAACTATGAGCATGTAGACTTTCAAGAAGGTGCCAAAGCAATATCTGAAAAACAACTTTTATTATTAAGTTAGACCTTTAAGGGTAAGTTGTGTTGGATTTTGAACTAGCCAGAAGGCACTGTGTCTGTACTCTTAATTCTATTATTACAGCTACTGTAACTAATGACGCTAAGTGTATTAAGGTGAAACTTTTAGGGAAAGTTTAGGAGGGGTTTCAATTAAACGGAAAAACTGTACGCATGCAGGTTTTCAAAAGGGCATATATGTAATACCATAGGCTTTTCTCTCTCTAAAGAAAAAAGTAAAATGAAATACAAGACAAACAAAGATTATGGGATCAATTAATGGTACACCCCAGCCTCCCTAATGTGCAAATATAATAGGAAAAATTATATATTTATCAATCCATTATGCACCCTGTAACTGGTTTTTCCAGTTTATGTTTCGTCATAGTTGAATCAAATTACAGGTATATAGGTTGAAACAACTGACACCGGGATGCCACCGTTGATAATGTTTCACCAAATTTGGTGATTTTTCACTCTCTTGGTGATTTTTCTTAACCTGGTGATTTTTGGTAATTTTCTTCTTTACTTTGGCGATTTTTGGTGATTCGATTTGGCGAGGAAGCTGTTTGAAATCTCAAAGCGTTATTTTTATATTTCGATATAATTGACATACTAGCCATTAGTCTGTAGGGACCATTGGCCATACATAAAGTTGGATTTTTTTTATATTTAAATTTCTTTGCGCTGAGGATGGTTTGGCAGAGGTCCTTGCCAAAATATGTTTGTTTTTTTTTCTTTGTACTGGCTGAAAATTTTCCCCGTCTTGGTTTCTCAATTATTCGTTGAAATTAAATGTAAAAAGAAGCAGTTTTTTTTTCAATACGTTAAAATTTAAAACAACAGGATCCCAGTTAGAAATATGGTACTTTTATTGGGAAATTGTAATGCATAGGTTGAAAGAAATTGGTATAGACGTTATCCTAGCCCAGATAAATTTGTAAACTGGCAGGATCGATACAAGATGGACTATGCCCTAAAGAGCACAGCAAAGGTAATGGGAGAAAACGGAAACGGAATCAGATGGGGAAGTCAAACTCTCCTAGACTTCGATTATGCTGATAATTTAAGTAATCTAGATGAAAGCGTAAGAAAACAGACGAAATTTAAGACGTTTTGCGAGTTTAGGGTGCAACAATAGGTATTGAAAATTAACGTTGAGAAGACTAAGAAGCTAAGATTGGGAATAGGAGAAGGTGAAGAGGTGATGCTGGGTAACGAGAAGGTTGATCAAGTGGAAGGATTCATTTACCAAAGTAGTATTATTGGTAAAAACGGTAGGTGCCGTGAAGATGTTCTAAACTACAGTAATGGCAGTTCTCACGTATGGTTCTGAAGCTTTGGTGCTCTGGAAAATGGTGGAGAATTTTCTAGATGTTTTCCAGAGATTGCTTACGGACCGTTTTGGGTACCTGACTGACTGACCGTCTCTCAAATAATAACCTGTGCACAAATGTGGGTCGATCCTCGTTTTTAGGTGTATAATAAGAGAAGGGTTGAGATGGCTAGGACACGTTCTTTGAATGGAGGATGACAGATTCCTTAAGATCGTCCTTGTTGATGAACCGACTAGGACCAAACGAAAAGTAGGTCAACCCTTAACGGGGTGGGAGGATTTTGTAAATAAAGATTTAAGGGAAATGAGGACCTCTTGGGATGGTGTAAAGAGGGAGGCTATGAACAGGTTTGCTTTGATGAGGAGCGTACGTAGTTGTGTTTGCCTCAGGCCGCTTGGTGCTGCTGCGAGTTGATAGTAGTAGTTGTAGTAATCTGTATTAATTCAATTCAATTTAATTTATTAAATACTACAATAAATACATAAATACACTTAAGCGCTAGAGGTCCCAAGAAGCATAGCTTGTAGAGGACCTCGTATCAATCACAAAATCCACACAAAACAAATCAGGGAAGGAACAAAATACAACCATATCTCAAAAATATTAAGAAAATGCGAGAAAAATCAACAAAAAAAAACAACAACAAAAAACTACTACACAACAACCTTTGACTTAATTTTATCCGAACTGAAAATGTCCTGTAATTTTTTAAAAATCCAAACCATTAATTATTAAACAACGGGGTTCGAATCTCATTCAACATAATAAGAGAGGAGAAAAGAAAAAAAGCTATATAAAGTAAAGCGGAATAAATAGATAAAGCAAAATGAATAAAGAAAAAAAACGAAATTACTTCAAGCCTTAGAGAATATTTTTCTGCAAAGGAGAGAAGAGTTTTTGATAAGAGAAAGCACTGGGAATAGAGTTCTAAAGAGCAATTGCTCTATAAATTGGGGACCTCTGAGCTGCTGAGGATACCCTTTTAGGCAGTCGAAATTGGTGAACAGAGCTCCGAAGCAAAGTCTGGCACTTACGTGTTGTTGCTAGATCAAAGTAGGATAAGATGTTTGGAGGAAGCGAGAAATTGAAGGCTTGATGAGCTAGTTTTAGGTTCTGCTTCTTGATAAGCACATCTAAGGTATCTAGACCTGTATCACTGTAAAGATCAGCTGTAGGATAGAGTCGGGGTAGGCGAAAAGTTGCCTTCACCGCTCTATTCTGTGCTGTTCGGAGTTGCCGAAGGGAAGAATAGTTAGTATTGCCCCATACAGTTCAGCAATAAGAAAGATAAGGAAGGAGAAATGCATAGTAAAGAGAAAGCATTACACCGTGAGGAAGAAATTGATTGACACGATGAAGCATAGACACTTGACGAGAAATTATAGAATTTGTATAGGAAACATGAGTTTTGAAAGAAAGAAAACAATCAACGTGCACACCAGGAAGTTTAACACAAGAGCACTGGGGAATTATATCAGTACCATAAAAAACAAAGGTTGTTGGGGAAGGTTCAGACATGTGGCATGGGGTTCGAAAATGAATGATACTACTCTTAGAGCTATTCAACAGCATCCCGTTCTGCTCACACCAATCACGCACATGGTTGAGCAGAAGCTGAGCCTTAGCAACAGCAGAGGGCAGATCATTAGAAACCACAAAAAATTACTATCGTCTGCAAAAAAACAGTGTGGGCATCAAGGTTGGGAGATGGACGAAGGTCATTAACATAAATAAGAAAGAGGAGTGGTCCCAAAACTGAGCCTTGAGGTACCCCTTTGGAAGCCAAAGCTAGATCGGAACATTTCCCATCGTAACACACAAACTGAGATCTATTAGACAGGTAAGGTTTATACCATTCAAAGGCAATTCCCCGAACTCCAAGTAGAGACAGTTTTCCCAGTATGACAAAGTGATCTACCATGTTGAAAGCTTTATAAAAATCAAGAAATAGTCCTAGAACACAACGACCCTTGTCTATGTTAACACGCACGAATTCTGTAACGTCAACTAGAGCACATGCAGTAGAGAGTTTAGGTCGGAAGCCATACTGGTGATCAGACAGAACAGAACCGCTTCCAATTGAAGCACCAGTAGACAGGAATGAAAAAAGTCTCTTATGCACAACTTTTCCAAGTAATTTCGAGAAAATTGGAAGAATTGATATAGGTCTATAATTTGACACTAAGCTGGGATCACCCTTCTTAAAAAGAGGGAGTACTTTTGCAATTTTAAACGAATCAGGGTAAACACCTTTTGAAATAGATAGATCAAAAATATGGGTAAGAGGTTCAACAACATAAGATAAAACAGACTTAAGCACATGGTTTGTTAGTCCGAGCACATCAGCTGTGTTACTGCTACTTAAAGAGGAAATAAAATCACAGATCTCTATGCTTGTACAAGGAGTTAGAAAAATACTTCTCTCAGCTGGTGAAGAATTACCTAGTCTAGGAAAGGAGGGGGTCTTAACAGTTGGTAGGGTGGTAAAGTAAGAGTTGAAGACACTAGGTACGGCTGGTTTTTCAATAGTTGAACTATCTGCATTCTTGAAGGCAGTAGGTTGTTTCTTTTGATTGTTTCCTACGAGATAAAGCTTCATTAACTACACTCCAAACTTTCTGTAAATTACCTTTGCATTCTTGAATTTTCAACAAAAAATAATTCTTCTTAGATAGTCTAATTGTTGATGTTAATACATTCTTATAATGCTTATACTTTGATAAATCATCAGGATCAAGGCTTTTGCAAGACTTTAAGTAATAAAGAAATGTGTTTAAAATATTTGACCTTTGCCAATCCAGATAAAGAATTTTGATCAGATGTCTTTGAGGAGATTGCAGCTAAAAAGAATATCGGAGGGGGACTGGTTGTACTCCAGTCCTTTTTCAACATTCCTTCAACATGCCCAGAAAGTTCAAAATTAATACCTTCAGGTTTATGCCCTGAGATACATCGTCTTGTAAAACTGGATGCACAAAGTTCCTCTTGATTTAGTTGAAGATGCTTATAAATATTTTTCGAGCGATGTAATGATTGATACCACCAGCCATTGTAGGTACTGCAGGTATTTCCTTTTCACAACCAATACAGAAAAAAATAATTTGTCTGTGTTTGGCATTCTTCTTAACATTTTCCTAAGATTTGATCTTGATGCTCCATGCTTTTTTTTATTTATAGGATCAAACATACCCTCTCTTCTTGAAAAAAAAACAACTTTGTAGGTTAGCAATAGACAACTTGCATAACTTAGAGCCCTTGCACCAGAGGTTAGGGGTTGTGAACCTTCGAGGCATAGTTGTTTAACCTTTGATCTGTTTGAAGTAAAATGGTCATCTCAAAATTATCAATCGGATGTATTTGGGGGAAAAAAGAGGGTGGAGTGGAAGCAGTTCGATCACTTTTAACTCTTAAAAAGTGCACTGGAACTTTTGATTTCCAATCGGTTGAGCTCCCCCCCCTCCCAAGTTCATGCAAAAATCTTTTCCATAAAAACTTATTTGTTAACATTGAATAACTAGCAAAACTCACAGCCGTTGCTCCAGGAGCTGCTGGTAGGGTTCTTAACCCTAGAGGCATGTTTGTTTGACCTTTAGATTATTTTGAATTTTTTTTTCAGATTTTGATCGGATGCATTTGGGGGAAAAATGGCGGTTAAAAAGGAGAGGCTGATTGTCCTCTGATTACCTTTAATTTTTCAAAATTGAACTTGAAATTTTAATTTCCAATCAAATGAGCCTTCTTTAAAGTTTTTACGACCATCCCTTCAATAAAATCCTTAAATTTTAACAATGGGTAAATTTTAACTTGCAATAACCTACAGCCCCTGCCCCGAGGACTGTGGGGGTTTTGTTAATCACGTTTTATTGTTCGATTGGAAATTGAAAGTTTTAGTGCCGTGTTCAAAAGTAAAAAGTGATTGGAGGACAACCAGCCCCCCCCCCAAAAAAAAACACCTCCTGTGGAAAATATCTCCGGGAAAGACCACCTCTCGTAATTTACACTCCCTGGAAAATACTTCAACGTGAAAAATCTACTCCCGAAAAGTACCCCTTGCGGTTGGTTGTTATCCAGTCGCTTTTGACTTATATAAAAAGGGACTAGAACTGCCTGGGGATAACGACTAATTTCTACCTCAATCCTTCTCTCGTCTCTTCCCTAGAGCTATATGTGTATTTACCCGAAGGCTCAATGAGAGTTGAGAAGTTTTGGCATTAAAATGCAGCCTTT
Source organism: Artemia sp. Kazakhstan ARC1039 (assembly GCA_029168905.1). NCBI lineage: Eukaryota > Metazoa > Arthropoda > Branchiopoda > Anostraca > Artemiidae > Artemia > Artemia sp. Kazakhstan ARC1039. Next base: position 84,305 of record JAQQPU010000739.1, on the reverse strand, counting down.
GAGGTATCTCCCTCTCTCCCTAGCTACAAAACAATCAAAGAACTCCACTGCAGAAGTTTAAGTACCTTTTTAAGTTTTGTAATTTGTCCATTGCTTACAGTTTAATTAAAAAAAAAAAACGTTCCGAAAAATAAGTTTTTCAAAGAAAAGTAAAGGACATTTTAAACTTAAGCTCAGCAGATACAAATACCTGTTAAAATTCAAACCCAAAAAGAACAGGAATTAAATAAACAATCGTAGCAAAAAACATAAAACAAGTAATAATATAAATAAATAAATAGATCTTAAAGCGAATAATGCTTAGATTGAATATGAAAATCAAGCTTAAAACGAAAAAGAAATATTTGCTATTGTTTAAAATAATAAATAAATGATAAATAATAATATATGAAACTTAAAACGAACAGAAATTAAATAAACAATCAATGCAAACAAACATACAATAGATATTAATGTAAATGAATGAATAAATCTTAAAACGAGTGAAACTTAAATTGAATATGCAAATCACGCTTGAAACGAACAAAAATCACTACAAACAAGAGTTTGGGTATCGCCTCCTTCTTTCACTGTAAAAGTCTAAAACCTACTGCGTCCCACCTCAAAAGGTGGGCGTGAGAGGTGGGTTAGTTGCCTTCCAATCACTTTTGACTATTAAAAAGGGCAGTAGCCCTTTGAATTTCCAATCGAATGAGTCCTTTTTGAAGTTTTCTATGAAAATCTTATATGCCCTCAAGGCATAACTTACAACCCGTGCCCTGAGGGCTGTGGGGGAAGTGTCCTCCTCAAAAACATAATTTCTATCTGGAAATCAACTACGTAGAACAAAATGGCTGTCTCAAAGTTTTGATTGGATGCGTTTGGGGAAATGGTGGGCGTGGAAGGGGTGTTAGTTGGTTTCCAAATACTTTTGCCCCTTTAAAAAGGGCACTAGAACTTTTGATTTCCAATTCAATGAGCCCCCTTTGAAGTTTATGTGACGACCCCTTCCATATGAAGTGCCTCTGGGGGGGGAAAACAATAAAATAAAATAAATTGGAGCCGTATGGCCTTTACTATACTATACGCTGTAGTGTTGCCTCTGATAGTGTTTGTTGCTGGGAAGCATACGGACATTTTTGCGTGGTAGTTCTCTTAAAGGGAGGGGGAAGTTTCTGGAGGATGTTCCATTAGAAAAACATTTTTGCATGGAGGGAGGGAGCAAAACTTACACATAAATTCCTCTTTTAAACTTTCCTTACCACTTCTCAGCTAAACTAAAAAATAACAGAACCCAAATAAAATATTCCAATTTAGAAAACCATATTTTCCGCGAGGGGTATTTTCCAGGGGAGGGTATATCCTGGGGAGAGGGGGGGGGATAAACGCCTAGACCCGTAGACAGTGATAGGGCGAAGGCCCCATTAACAGACATAAAAATGAGAAATAAATCTGGCTTTAAGAGTTTGTGACGTCCGATTTTCTTTGTTTTTGTGACAACAAAACAGAGCTTTCTTATTTATCATATTGACTGTCATTTATATTATGACTTTCAAAAGCAAACAATTCCAACAAGGTAGAGCATGTAAAGATTCTAACTTTTTATTTTACCCAATATCAGTACTGTGTTTGAGTTGTACGAGAGTTCAGTTATACGAGGGTTTAGTTGCACGGTGGTTCAGTTGCACGGTGGTTCAGTTGCATGGTGGTTCAGTTTCATGGTGGTTCAGTTGCACGGTGGTCAAATTGCACGGTGGTTCATTTGCACGGGAGTTCAGTTGTACAGGGGTTCAGTTACACGAGGGTTTATTTAAATAAGGTTGAGTTGCACGGGGGTTGAGTTGCACAAGGGCTCAGTTAAATGGTGTTCAGTTTCGCGAGGGTTCAGCTACACGAGGGTTCAGTTGCATTGGGTCTCAGTTGCACGGTGATTCAGTTGCATGGTCGTTTAGCTGCACGGTGGTTCAGTTATAGGGGTTCAGTTGCTTGGGGTTCAGTTACACGGTGGTTCAGTTGCAATGGAACCAAAAAAACTAACATGAGCAGGACTTATAACCCCCATGCCTTCTCAAAACCAGAACATAATTTACGCTTTAAGGAAAAAAATGACCTTGGATTGTCAGCTTAATCGACCTATATTTATTCCTTAAAGTTTTGATTATTTTTATTTATGAAAATAAAAAACTGAAAACATTTAAATCATATTTTGTTTTCATTAAAGCGCAAATTATGTTCGGGTCTTGAGAAGGCATGGGGTTATTATTCCTACTCATGTTAAGTTTTGATCGTTTTTATTTTGACTCCGCTATATAAACAAAACAACGCTTTTGTCTAAATCTTTTCTTTTCTTTATTTAGTGTTAGAGAAGATTTCTTTTTTTGTTCAACGCTGCTTGGCAATCACTGTTTTTATTTTATTATCCTTTCTACAGTGGAACGTCTCTGACTATTTCTACCAAAATAGAGAATCTTTCAAAAAGACTCTGGCAACAGAAGACACAGATTTCCTTAGCGTAAAGGACATGGTAAAGCTACAGCCTTTTGATCGACTTTGGATGTGTCTCTATATGAAACTTGGTAAATAATTCAGAGTCTTACCTAATATAATAGAATTAGAAGTTGTAATATTTAGATGTTGTATTAATGGTATTTAAACGTTTAATCTTTTGTGGGTGTGTGTATGATATTCCTAACAAAATATAGCTAAGTATGATAAATAGGTACTTGTCCATTATATCCTACAAACGAAAGGAGTCAAGTTTGGTTAATGCTAATGTAACAAAAAAAATAGGATGAACCTATAATACTTTAGAAACAAATTTGGGCTATATATTTGTACATTAGGGGTGGGGAGGGGTAAATTATAGCTTATATTATATACGTAACCTAACCTAGGTACCTTTCCCCCCTTAAACCCCAAAAAACAACAGTTTAGATATTGTAAACGCAATAAGAAATCACGCTTTGCGATCCATTGCAAATGCCCGTTTGACTGGTTTCCTGTAGTATTACCTTGTACAGTCTATAGCGCTGTGTAGGATATAATGCACAATTACCGATAAATATATAATACTTTAGAAACAAATTTGGGCTATGCATTTGTGCATTAGGGGTGGAGAAGGGGGGGGGGGGTTAAAGTAAAGCGGGTCTGCAAACAAAATGTGTTAGCTACAATTATTCTGATATTATGAAATAAGAATTTTTTTTCTAACTTCACACTGTCCTAACCCCCCCCCTTGTGTCAATATATAGCCCAAATTATATATTTTTTTTTCTATTTTGTCAATTCTCTTTATCTTGTCTCACGCTAAGTTGAAAGAAACTTAACGAAAAAAAACAGTTTTACAATGCGTCGATACATGAACAACTTGATATGAAGGGGCTATATCATACAAGTACCCTTTTCGTGTTTTGTATTATTTTAGAAGAGTTTCTTTTAGGTAAGATAGGGAAGATAATGCTTTACTGATAAACAACACATTCTAATATAGCTAAATTGGCGTTCTAGGTCAAATAATGGAAAAAAATGAAATAAAATTATAAATTGAGTCAAAGTGAAGTAAAAATAAAATAAGTTAGTTATAAACAACTGGTGCCAAAGAGAGAAATCAGGGGAAGGGGGTATTTGGAACAATTGTATGACTTGGGTCAGTGGAATGGCGGTAGTCTTTGTACCATTGAAGTGAGATATGTTATTGTAGCGTTTGCGGTCTTATCAGGGGTCTCAGGGACATGAAAATGTATTCCAGAAGGATTTTGCTCACATCTCTTTAATTTTTCTGTAATATTGTTTGGCCAGCTTAGAGCATAGATTTTTAATTTTGTTTCAGCTATACAGATACAAATATTTATAATTGTTTTCTTAAGGAGACACTCTAAGGACTAGTATCTGTAATACAGTCTTACTTGAAAAGATTCATCTTTTTTCTCATATATTTTTTACTGATAAATTCACATAAGGTCTATCACTAGGCCACTTATTTCTCCTTAAAGGGAAATTCATAATCAATCCTTAATAAATTTTAAAGAAATGAAGCATTTATCAATACCATCAGTTTGTAAAGAGTCTACTAATTTTAGTGGTAATCTAATGTTGGATTATCCATAATGTGTGTACCCATATTGTCTATTGTTACATATACAAGTAGAGTAGACGTCTTAAATAAGATATATATTTTCTTTTGTCTGTTGAAAATCATCTTTCTGGCTCATCTGAAAAAAAAA
>JAQQPU010000739.1:8798-39215 GCA_029168905.1 Artemia sp. Kazakhstan ARC1039 | reverse complement strand
ATATATATATAAGAGATAAAGTAAGTTGGCAATCGATTAGAATTCTTTGGGGACAGATAATTTTCAAAAAAAAAGAAAAAGAAAAAACAAAGGCGTAATGCCTATAAAAATAGTTTACTAGGACTGTCCTCACGATAGCCTTGAAGATCTGACAGCATTTCCCCTGGAAATATGGCTACCTTATTTCGCCTTATACAAAAGAAAAATAAAAAAATTGCGAACTGTTTGAATGATGTTTTCAAGATTGATCTTTTGAATATATATTTAAAATCAATCAAAGGGGAAAACCCAGAAGTTTCAAGACAATAAGATCTGTTTTGTTTTTTCTTGTTTTTTGAGTAAATATGTATGTATATATAATGTCGACATATGCCAGCTACATTGGAAAAACACTTTCCTTAGTGATATGCAGATAAGGGCGCTTGCTCCCATTTGAAAGGGAACGTTAATGATATTTAATTTTTATTTTCTTTTTTGCATTTGATACCTTGTGCAAGTAAAAAGCACTTGTAAAAATTATGAAGGCTATTGAGATAACTAATATTTTGATATGCCTATGTTACGCAATGCCAAAAGAAGCTAAGAATCAATATGACGGGTGATTATCAGAAACCTGACAGGTTTTTCCTTAAAGAAAGACAGATTTCGGTCTATTACAAAATCGAGATTTTACTTTCCCAGGCGCTGAAAATCGAGTCTCATTTCTTAATGGATAGAAAATATTTGACAGTGTGGTGCGGTTTTCGGTGCTTATAAAAAAAATTAATTAATACAAAGGGAGCCCTGCCCCCCCCCCCCCGGAAGTCACAGAATATTAGGATAGCAAAATAGATTGTGGATGCACAAGTATGTGCTTACATAAAAAAGATTATTGCTCATTTAAAAATAAATGAGATGTTTCGAGGAGATATCTAGAAGAATATGAATGATTGATGTGGAGGGGTAAAAATCGTCCCTCAGGCATGTTTTCGTTTCCAGATCGTAAAGAAGAGAAAAATAAGTCGGTGGTCTCGTGCGATTAAATCTAGTCGTTGGTTTCGTGGAAGACCAGGGCCGTAAAACGTTGACAGAAGGCTGTTGCCAACAAGAAAACTTGTTATGCATAAGATTGTGAAAAATTACCTGGGTGACGGTCAAGACACCCTCGCGTCGATTAACCTATGTCATTTCCTCAAAGACAAAGGTTATCCAAGTTCAACAGTGAGAATATTGTGAAATGGGTTAATAGCCCTTCTCCATTGCTAAGAGTGGAGGGGTTGATAAATCTTTTGTGAGTCTATCGCATTGAAGCTATTGAAATTCTTGGAAATGATCAAAAATAATGTTAAAGATATTGTGATGAAAAACAAAAAGATAGTAAAAACAAAATAGATAAAATAACTAAACACGTACTTGAAACTAGGCTATAAGAGAGAGAAAAAAAATATACACTAGTTTTCTTTCCGGCCTGATTTCTTATTCTAAGGGAGCTGTTAAAAAAAGAAAAAAAGGAAAATGATAAAATTAATCAAATTTAGAGTAAAAATCCTATGAATCTGAAATTTGGACACACTGGAAATCAGAAAGAAATAAGATGAGAAGGAATCACTGGAAGTCAAGACACGGTCGAAAGAAAGTTTTGAATATAGATTAAGCGTTAGCCAAAGTATCTGGGCAAGTTATCACCTTTTTGTTTTGTTTTTCAGAAATGCCTTCAATTGATGTGAATGAGAAGATGTGCCTTAATGGCAGAGATTTTTCAGATGCGATAATAAAATTCAAGGAAGGAAAATCGCCTCTTGAATTAAATCCAACAGAGGTAAAAACCCGAGGGAAAAAGTTTGAGTCGCGATGAGGAGGAATTGTGGCAAGCTACTGAATGGCTGACAAACAAGAAAAAATCGTCCCTAGTCCTCTTACTCGGAGCTACCGATTTTCAGTCGGTGAAAACATTTTTGTTGCCGCTGTTAGAACTATTAAATCATACAAGACATGAGCAAGTTATTCAAAGCCCAACCGTGGCACCAAATCGGGAAAGTACCCAATCAAATACAGTGCCGAATCCACTTGATGGAGAGGCCTCGTGCTCAACAAGCTACTTCCAGCCGTCCCAACAAGTAATCAGACTAATTACAGAATCAATTCAGGAGGATATAAAATCCCAGATAGGGACATTTCCAGTAGAGAGAGCAAGGCGTGAATTGTTTGAACGGGCCAAGTCGACGTCAGATTTTTCTGGCCCGTTATTGATGTCTCGTTTGAGACATCTCGCCTCTGTAGCCACCTCAACCGGTGACCCTGAAGGGGCAAAGTATCAGGCGGCGTACGAACAGTTTTTACCGTATGTAAGTTTTCCCCAGCATGAGCTAGTTCATAGCATAATTAATGTGATGGCACGTCTACGGAGAAAGCGACTTTCGGGGAATTGAGGAGACTGCTTAAGAGTAAATTAAAACTTGACACAAAAAACCTGCCGTTTGACGAGTGTCAAGAGGTTCAAGTGGCAATTCCCTCTAAATACGCCTTAAGCCCATCGTATAATCCCAACCCACGGTATAATCCTTATGGATCTTCGAACTTCCCTCCCCCCACAGAGATGCATTACGGGTGGTGGGGATAGAGGTAGCAGAAGATGCTACAACTGTGGTTCAGAGTCACATTTGGTGGCCGACTGTTTTATGGGAAAAACCCAGCCAAAAAATGAGGAGTAAAGTTTCTTTTCCTTTTCTTTCTAAACCAGTCTTATGTTGGTCTTGTATATTTGAATGTTTGATGTGCAAAATTAAAAGAGTGAAACAGTTTTTGTCTTCGTTTGTTCGTTACTATCATTATCTTTTTTTTCTTTTTTTTCCCCTTTTACCCCATATGTTCTCTTATATTTAGGTCTATTTTCCATACTGAGCCCTGTAGTTACGGAAAAAAGTATGGAAATGTGTAGATATGCGTAGGCGTACTACAGAAACACGGTGCCCTTAGAGACGTGAGTTCCAGCGTGGGTATGGAAATATTTGGGTGAGTCATGCACAGCACGGGCACCCTTCGGCGGATTATGCCTTAAAGCGTATCTTTAAAAAAAAATCATGTGAATGAATTCACATTCAGCTGCATTTGGACAAAAAAAAATGGAACATACCAGGTTAATGTCACCTTAAGTTTCCTAAGGGGAATATTGGTAAAAGTTCGAATAACAAAGTGACTACGACGAAAGTATTAGGTTTTTAGAATGGCTAGGTAGGAATTGTCCCAAAAATTTATTTGGAACCGCTGCATAGAGGAAGAAAAAGACCTTTGAGAAAGATTAAAATCATTAGCAGTTTTGCTTATATGCAAAACGTCTGAGAGGTAAATATTTATAGATTCCAAATTGTGGACCAGAGACATGGGCAGATGCACAAGGGATTCTGGTTGAAACCCCCTGTCCATCCTCATGCAAGCCATTTTATGAGTTTTTATCATTGGGACCAAAGAAAGGAGTATGTAGTCTTAGACAGTCGACGTTTTATCGCCGGAAATTTAGTGAATCGTATATCGCATTGGAAAGAAGTCTCAGAACTGATAGGGTTCACGCATTCAGAAGAATTTTTAGGTTGGATCACTAATGGGGATGACTTAGAAACTTACTTTGTTCCGTATAAGGGTGTCTATAGGGGGAATTCTTATGATTCAGTTGAACCAGTTCCAGCAGAATTTCCTAATTCAAAATCAGTGGACCTGTTTCGTGATTTTGTTAAAAACACTGTTATAACACGGATTCGTGATGGATCGGTGCTGCTATGGGGAAAGGTAGGATATTGTGACCCTCTAAAAGTGGTAATGGGACTTTTTAGAATGCTTTTAAGGTTTTTAGAATGCCATTTTATGAGTTTTGATAACCTGCCTTCCCTCATGCACGTCTTTTTATAAAATCATGTTCTTCGTTTTTGGAGGCTGGGAAAGAGAAAAGATGCCAGGAGGAAAAATACCAAAAAATGTTATTGAAGAGATAAGATTTTGGGGATGTTTAAGAGCTTCACTAAGGGTTTTCCCTTGGAGGATTAGAGCCCACAAAGAGTTGGTGATTTTTACGGATGCGAGCAACTACAAATGGTCCTGCTCCTTTAGGTCACCCGAGAATAAAGTTCAGGAATTTTGTGATTACTTTGCACCTTCTGATTTAACTTCCCCTATACATGTAAAAGAGGCAAAAGCTGTCTTAAACGCCATCCTAGCTGTTTCAGAACTGGTCAGAGATTCTCGGGTGATAGCTAAGGTGGATAACAAAGCGGTTGTTGATAGCTGGACCTTGTCCGGGGGCGTTTCTGGGGATCTTCACACCATATTGAAGAAACTTTTCCTATCAGTTGTAAAATTGAATATTTGTTTGAATATGATTTATGTACCCTCGAGTTTGAATCTTGCAGATGCCCCTTCAAGGTCGATTGAGAAACCGCATTGTATGCTAAGTGGCTGGGCATGGTCAAAAGTGCAAAACGCCTTTGGTGAAGGGAGGGGGCACACATTTGATTTAATGGCATTGCAATCAAATGTTCAGCATGATCTTTAAGGGGTTACATTGCCTTTCTATTCGCCATATCGGCAACCTGGCACAGTTGGAATTGATTTCTTTACCCATAAATTGTCTCCATTGGGAAATTATTATGTTTTCCCCCCATTTTGTATGATCCCACATGTTCTACATCATTTGTTAAACATGCATGTGAAAGTCACAATTGTGCTCCCTTTTTAAAAAAGAAGCACCATGGTGGCCCATCATAAAAACATATGCCAGAGATTTCTTGACCTTAGGGAAAAAGGGAGATAAGAGGGTTTGGCGTTTTACTTCGAAGAAGGGATATCTCAAAGATAATAAAGGTCTGATAAGTGATCTAGTAGCAGTAAGAGTCAAATTTTAAAATATTAGAGTACATGCAGGTCTATTATGTATTTGTATTTGATGAAAAGTGATGATTTTGATAAATAAAAATTGTTCAAAATCTAAAATGCTTCGATTTTGATTGCAAATTCATACCCAACATAACCTTTTAAGATGGGAAACTAGGCAAAAAGAATTGGTTGATCTGCTCTGGACCTCACCCTATGGGAAACGGAAATCAACATTGCAGGAGGATTTAGAGCACTCACTTAGAGCACTCAGAGTACTCCAACACAAGCGATACCTTTTCAAATTTGGAACCTGGTAAGGCTGGCAATACATCTGTGGTCTAACTCCGTGCTGCTTAAAACAAAGGGTGATTATTCAGAGTGCCTTAGAATGTTTATGAAATATAACCTTCTTTATTATACAGTTCTTTGGAGGAGATAGAGCCTCAGATTTAGCTCTAACTATAAGTAAAGAGAGCCTTGTCTTCCTGGATAAAGAGGGTCTGTTGTTTAACCACATGTTTGGGAAAACCCTGGGGCAGGGAAATTCTAATATCTTTGCTCTTTTCCGGACGCATGATGAACAATGTTGCCCGGTTCAAGCTTTCCAAAACTACCTTACTTTTGCAACAGAATGTGGCTTATTGCCCTTATACGGATTCCTGTTTAGGACAATCATAGGCGATGACTTCATAAATAATCCCATCGATTATGCGACCATTTATAGGTTCCTGAAGATTACGTTAACGGAGATTGGGCTATTGGCTGGAGAGACACCGCACAGTCTTAGAGCTGGTGGAGCAATAACGCTCTCCGCAGGAGGAGCTGGAATTGAAGAAGTAATGGCGACAGTTGGATGGAGAACATAAGGTACTGAAAAATACTACTTAGCATGGAATAAAGTTATGTTGAACAAGAACGGAGACACTTTGAAGAATTTGGAGAAATCAGCTAGGGTCTATGATGACCTTGATAACCTAAAACGTTTTACCCAACTTTTCCCTTGATTTGGTTGTCAAAATTGATAAGATTTGGGGTGATATTCGTTTATATTTGTTAACAGGTGACTATGATAGTATGGTGGTTTTGGGTGATTTGATTATTGAAGCATGATGGGGATGGTGCTCTTCTTGCCCAATCTTATCAAGTTGTGAAAGCTGGGAGCTGAGTAGGATGGTGAAAGATAGATTGCTATCCTACCCGACGACAGCTGAAACAAGACAGTTCGTATTTGATAGAGGACGGAGGAAGTAGGGGTGTAGGGAGGCTATCCCTAAACATATTATGGAAGTGAAAAAAATGGACTGCAAAAGGGAAAGAAGTTATGGACAAAGAGAATCGAGAATTGATATGGATAAAAGCTCTCAGTAGACACAACCAGCATTCTTTTGGGGTACCTTACGGTGCTCTTCTTTCCCAATTTTATCAAGTTGTGAATGCTGGGAGCTGAGTAGGATGGTGAAAGATAGATTACTGTCGTAAATGAGTGTTTGAAAAGTGGTGGTTGCAAAATTAGAAATATATTACTGAAGATGGTGGAGATTGTAATTGGCAAAGGGGAAGGGCATAGTGATTTTAGGAAAATTTAAATTGAACCCTCTTATAAAAAAAAGGTGATAAGAGTGAGTGGGGTAATTACAGAGGCATTAGCACGATTACTGTAGAAAGCAAATTACTTAGTATGATGATTTTTGTGCTGGGAGACGCTGGCGATAAAGTTAAAACATAAGGAAAATGTGGTTTAGGAGCATGAAGGGATAAATCAACCAAAATTTTATTCTTAGGCTAATAACTGAGAAATGCTTCAATCATCAGACCCCTTCCCTTTCAAATTCTAATGGTTATGAAAATGCATTTGATTCAGCTGGTAAAAAAGTTATAGTAAGGATCTTATCTTTATATGATATTAAATGCAAAATCATCAGTAAATTCTAGTCTGAAAATTTCAGTTTCAATTAAAATGTACTTAACATCGAATATAATATACAAAAACACAATATATTATAATGAATGCTCATCTGAGAATCCTCAGCTGAGAATTGACCGCAAAGAAATAATTTGACAACAACAAACAGCTTAATTAAAAAAAAATTCAACTGAAAGTAAGGAGCAACATTAAAAATTAAAACGAACAGAAATTGTTACGTGTATAAAGGAAGCCACCCCTCCTCAACACCTCACTCTTTGCGCTAAAGTTTTTTTTAGTAGTTTTAAAAAAACGTCTTTTTGTTCTAATTAAACCGCCCTTGTGTTTCAGGAGCCATTCTTAAAGAATAAGGACAAAATTCAAAATTAGCATAAAAGCTAGGTGTTGAGGAGGGGGCAGCCCTCTTTATATACGTAATAATTAGTTTCTGTTTTAAGTTTTGAAGTTGCTCCTTGCTTTCAGTTGAAAAAACCTGTTTTTTTAATTTAATTTTTGATCTTTTTTAAATAATGCCATGAAATATGGGCCCACCACCACGGCGAAACCCCCTCCCCACAGAAATATCCTCAGGAGGTTTCAATCCCAGTGAAATTTTAACCCCGGATAATTACTCTTAACCACTCCGCGCGTAAAATTGAGATGAAAAAGAGAAAGCAAAACATGTAAAAAGAATATTGTATAAGAATTCTGGCAAATTCCTCTAGTGTATAATTTCTCCTCACAATTTTCCTCCTTGGAAACTTTCCTCCCCTTGGAAAATCCTCCATCGGAAAATTTGCCGCCCCCCCACCCGAAAACATATGCATACATCCCAATAACAAATGCTATGCGCAAACAATGGGCAAATTTTATAACTTAAAGACCTTCCCCTAGGGTTGTGGGGAGTCATGTTATAACCAAAAGCATAGTTATTGAGCTTTTCAACTATAATGAACAAAATGGCTATCTCAAAATTTTGATCGGACGATTTCGGGAAAAAACAAGCGGGGCAGGGGGCCTAGCTGCCCTCCATTTTTTTGGTCACTTAAAAATGGCACTAGAACTTTTAATTTCCGTTTGAATGAGGACTTTTCCGATATCCTAGGACCACTGGGTCAATACGATCACCTCTGGGAAAAAAACAACAAATAGACACGCATCCGTGATTTTCTTCTGGCAAAAAATACAAAATTTCACATTTTTGCAGATAGGAGTTTGAAACCTATTCAGTAGGGTTCGCTGACACGCTGAATCTGATGGTGGGATTTCAATTGAGATCACTTGAATTTTAGGGTGTGTTTCCCCCTTTTTTCGAAAATCAGGAAAATTTTCTCAAGCTCGTAAATGTTAATGACTAAACTTAATGAAATTTATATGTTAACGATTAGCATAAAAGGTGATTCTTTTGATATATCCTTTAGTATCAAAATTCCGTTACTATTGAGCCGGGTCGCTAATTTCTTACAGTTCTTTAACACGAACTGGTTGATAACTCAGATAGTTATATTAAAGGGACTAGTCCAAAGTATGGAAATAATGTTGCTGTGGTCAAAGTAGGAAGTGAGGTTAGCTGTTGGCTTAGTATGCTATCAGGAGCTAAGCAGGGTTGTGTCCTATATCCTTTTATTTGATTTATTATCATATCTGAAAAATCTCTGCCATTAAGGCACGTCTTCTCATTCACATCAATTGAAGGCATTTCTGCAAAACAAAACAAAAAGGTGATAACAAAGAAGTAATGGCGATAGTTGGATGGAGAACAAAAGGTACCGAAAATGCTACTTAGCATGGAAAAAAATAATGTTGAACGAGAACGGAGACACTTTGAAGAATTTTGAAATCAGCTATGGTCTATGATGACCTTGATAACCTAAAAGGTTTTACCAATCTTTTTCCTTGATTTGGTCCTCAAATTGATAAGATTTGGGGTGATATTCGTTTATATATGTTAACAAATGACTATGATAGTATGGTGGTTTTGGTGATTTGATTATAGAAGCATGATGGGGATGGTGCTCTTCTTGCCCAGTCTAATCAAGTTGTGAAAGCTGGGAGCTGAGTAGGATTAGGAAAGATAGATTGCTATCCTACCCGGTGACAGCTGAAACAAGACAGTCCCTATTTGATAGAAGACGGAGGAAGCAGGGGTGTAAGGAAGCTATCCCTAAACATATCATGGAAGTGAAAAAAATGGACTGCAAAAGGGAAAGAAGTTATGGACAAAGAGAATCGAGAATTGATATGGATAAAAGCTCTCAGTAGAAACAACCAGCATTCTTTTGGGGTACCTTACGGTGCTTTTCTTTCCCAATCTTATCAAGTTGTGAAAGCTGGAAGCTGAGTAGGATGGTGAAAGATAGATTACTGTCGTAAATGAGTGTTTGAAAAGTGGTGGTTGCAAAATTAGAAATATATTACTGAAGATGGTGGAGATTGTAATTGGCAAAGGGGAAGGGCATAGTGATTTTAGGAAAATTTAAATTGAACCCTCTTATAAAAAAAAAGGTGATGAGTGAGTGGGGTAAATACAGAGGCATTAGCACGATTACTGTAGAAAGCAAATTACTTAGTATGATGATGTTTGTGCTGGGAGACGCTGGCGATCAAGTTAAAACATAAGGAAAATGTGGTTTAGGAGGAGGAAGGGATAAATCAACCAAAATTTTACTCTTAGGCTAATAACTGAGAAATGCTTCAATCATCAGACCCCTTCGCTTTCAAATTCTAATGGTTATGAAAATGCATTTGATTCAGCTGGTAAAAAAGTTATAGTAAAGATCTATTCTTTATGTGATATTAAATACAAAATCATCACTAAATTCTAGTCTGAAAATTTCAGTTTCTATTAAAATGTACTTAACATCGAATATAATACACAAAAACACAATATATTATAATGAATGCTCATCTGAGAATCCTCAGTTGAGAATTGACCGCAATGAACTAATTTGACAACAACAAAGAGCTAAAATAAAAAAAAAGATTTAAACTGAAAGTAAGGAGCAACATTGAAAATTAAAACGAACATAAATTGTTACGTGTATAAAGGGGGCCAACCCCTCATCAACACCTCATTCTTTACGCTAAAGTTTTTTTTAGTAGTTTTAAAAAAGCGTCTTATTGTTCTAATTAAACCGCCCTTGTGTTTCAGGAGCCATTCTTAAAGAATAAGGATACAATTCAAAATTAGCGTAAAAGCGAGGTGTTGAGGAGGGGGCAACCCTCTTTATATACGTAATAATTAGTTTCTGTTTTAAGTTTTGAAGTTGCTCCTTACTTTCTGTTGAAAAAAACTTGTTTTTTTTTATTTAATTGTTGATCTTTTTTAAATAATGCCACGAAATCTGGGCTCACCGCCACGGCGAAACCCCCTCCCCACAGAAATACCCTCAAGACGATTCAATCCCAGTGAAAATTTAACCCCAAATAATTACTCTTAACCACTCCGCGCGTAAAATTGAGATGAAAAAGAGAAAGCAAAACATGGAAAAAGAATATTGTATAAGAATTCTGGCAAATTCCTCTAGTGTATAATTTCTCCTGACAACTTCACTCCCTGGAAACTTCCCTCCCCTTGGAAAATCCTCCAGCAGAAAATTTGCCCCCCCCACCCGAAAATGTATGCATACATCCCAATAACAAATACTATGCGCAAACAATGGGCAAATTTTATAACTTAAAGACCTTTCCCCTAGGTTTGTGGGGAGTCATGTTATACCCAAAAGCATAGTTATTGGGCTTTTCAACTATAATGAATAAAATGGCTATCTCAAAATTTTGATAGGACGATTTCGGGAAAAAACGAGCGGGGAGGGGGCCTAGCTGCCCTCCATTTTTTTGGTCAATTAAAAATGGCCCTAGAACTTTTAATTTCTGTTCGAATGAGCCCATTTCCGATATTCTAGGACCACTGGGTCAATACGATCACCTCTGGGAGAAAAAACAACAAATAGACAAGCATCCGTCATCTTTCTTCTGGCAAAAAATACAAAATTTCACATTTTTGCAGATAGGAGTTTGAAACCTATTCAGTAGGGTTCGCTGACACACTGAATCTGATGGTGGGATTTTCATTGAGATCACTTGAATTTTAGGGAGTGTTTCCCCCTTTTTTCGAAAATCAGGAAAATTTTCTCAGGCTCGTAAATGTTAATGACTAAACTTAATGAAATTTATATGTTAGCAATTAGCATAAAAGGTGATTCTTTTGATATATCTATTAGTATCAAAATTTGGTTACTATTGAGCCGGGTCACTAATTTCTTACAGTTCGTTACCACCAACTGTTTGATAACTCAGATAGTTATATTAAAGGGACTAGTCCAATGTATGAAAATAATGTTGCTGTGGTCAAAGTAGGAAGTGAGGTTAGCTGTTGGCTTAGTATGCTATCAGGAGCTAAGCAGGGTTGTGTCCTATATCCTTTTAATTGATTTACTGCGATGGACTTTGTTCTAAGGAACATAGCAAAGGCTTTGGGGGAACAGGGAATTGAATGGGAAGCTAAAACTTGTAAGGACTTGGATTATACTGGTGGTTTCAGTGTCCTTAATAAACATGTTGGAAAAACGAATAGATTTTTGGAGGCTTTAGGATGCAAGCATAGGCTTAAAACTTAAAACTGGGAATACTAAGTCACTTCTATTATGAATAAATGAAGAGCCAAGGCAGAGGTCGCATTTTCAAACTTGGAAAAAGTTTGGAAGACTAGAAAAATAATTAAACCAGCTTAGACTAGAATATTGGGAACCATGGTAATGACATTATAAACGAGCTAATATTAGAATTTTGGGACCCACGGTAATGACAGTGGTCAAGTATGATTCTGAAACACAAGTTTTTCAAAAGGCTTAGGAAGCTTCGTTAAAAATTTTCCAGAGGAATAGCTAAGGATACCCTTAGGTAGCCTATTCGTTTAGAAAAATGTATACCAAATAGTAAGGCTTTCCAAAGATTTCGTGTAATCTTGGTTCTTAGAGCCATAATGAAAGTAAGGTGGAAATTGCTAGGTCACCTATTGCGTACGAATGATGTCAGATTGCCAAGGATTTAGCTTCTTGGCCCCCAAATTTGGGCCAAACGAAATGTAGGTTGTCCCCAAATGAAGTGGAAAAAAACCACAAGGAAAGATTTAGACGAAACTATAATTTCATGGGAGAGGTTAACATTTAAGCTTCAATATATTGTGTGACTGAGGGACTTATGCAGCAGTGTTGGCCTTCCGTAGCTTGGTGAAGCAGTGAGGCGTAAGTAGTAGCATAACAAGTAGCAGAATTTTGATCAAAACTCTCGATCGTGTCAAAGAACATGACTGCATGGCAAAATAATAAGTGCAGATCCAACATCTTGTATTTCAGCCTGTTTTTCAAACACCTGGTTGAAATTAGGGTCTTAAATAGATTGCAATTTATATTACTGAAAAACCAAGATAAGGTTAATAGGTCTCCACATCCTTTGATTTCTTCTGCCCTAAATATGAGCATACTGTGCGCCCTTTGACTTACGGTAATTCTAAGATTATCTTGAAAACTGACCGTAAAATATTTTCCCAATTGGGTAGTACTTGCTTACCTAAAAACTAATGTAATAGCAGTTCCAAGCGGTTTCAGCCACAGTTGTAAGTTGTCACCGATAGAAGTAGTCACATTTACAGTCACAACCTCATTTGCAGCCGTAATAGTAGCATTAGAAGTAGTGGCCTTGAAAGTTTCAAGTTAATACCCTTACCCCTTCCTAAAAATTGCAGATATGCCTTTTTGATAACATGGATACAAACAGTTTCTTTTCGATTTAGCTCGACATAACCCTCAAAATTTCCCAAAATTTAAAACTCGATACACTTAGCCTTTTTCGACAAACCCTGGATGAAACATACCCCCTTTCCCAATGATAAATCCTGCATGTAGCAAATGGACAAATTGTATAATTAATATTCCTTGCCCAGGGGATTGTGGGGGTATGGAATACCCAGAGGCATAGCTATTAGACTGTGTGAACTTTATTTAATGGCTTTTTAAGATCTCTACCAGTGTTATAGGAGCATCTAAAGGGACAAGGGGTAGGTGTGTGGCTGCCCTTTGTTCCTTTTTCAACATCCCTCTAGGCTTTCCTTTTTCAACATTATATTCTGGCTTTTAGAAAGCATAGGGTTTAGAACCCTACTCAGATTAATTTCTGGTCGTTTTGGGTTTCATTTATTTGTTGATACTGATTTGTGGATTTTGTATGCTTGGTAGATTATTTGATTCTATTTTTGTTCATTTTTTGTTTAATGTTCTTTTACTTTTTTTTTGGAAAAACTTATTTTGTGCAAAAAAGTGTTTTGATTAATTTCTGTTCGTTTTATAATGGCATAGTCTTTTTCAGGGAGAAACCCTGAGCCTCTTCTGAAGTTAAGCAACCATCCCTTCCAAAAAAAACTTTAATACCCCCTGGACATAACTTACAACCCTTGCCCCTAGTCTCTGGGGTTTGTTTCAACCCTAAAGCCTTGCTATATGATATTTAGACAGTTTTGAATAGAATGGCTATCTCAAAATTTCTACTAGACGCATTTCGGGACAACATGACATGTGTGTAGGGGGGAGAGGGTAGCTGCCCTCTTATCACTTTGACTCTTAAAAAGAGCACTAGAGCTTTTAATTACCAATCCAATGAGCCCCCTTTGAAGTTTATATGACCACACTTTCTATATAGACCCTATATAACCCCAGGGCATAACTTACAACCCTTGCCCTGAGGGCGGGGGGGATTTGTTGTCCTCAAAGACATAATTTTCATACCTTTCTGATAGGCTTAACAAAATGGCTATATCAAAATATTGATTGGAAGTGTTTTTTACGAGATATATACATTTATTAAAAAAAGAAAACAAACACTATTCGCCTTTCGCCTGCCAAGAAAGACAATAAGCTTGAAAGGGCATGCGAGATTATCACTCTCAGCTAATTAAAATAACATTCATACCTTGCTACTCAACACACAAGAAAATTATCTGATGAAGGAATAAAGGAAAAAAGAGAGAAAGAGGAAAAGACAAGAAGTAGATAGAAAAAAAAGAAAAAAGAAAAAAAGCAAACTAAATCGGGGAAATACCTTAAATAGAATGACAACCTGGAGTGGGCATAACACCAAATTCACTCACGAGATAAAAGAAACTTCTTTGCCCGTGACTTGAAGGCCGGAAGACTAGGCGCATTTTTCACACACTCGGGCAATATATTCCAAACATGGGGACCATAATGGCGTATCACAAAAGATGCCCGAGTGGTGCTCCTAAACTAATGAGTTAAGTCATCAGCTTTTCTTGTATTATGATCATGAAGGTCTCTATTAAAAGTAAAAATATTTTCAAAAGCAGGGGTGAGCAGCTGATTCAAATATTTATACGAGAAAATCGCGACCTGGTAATCTCGAATTTGGGATACATCCATTAACTTATTCTTTTTAAAATGCTCATAGGCAGGAACCTCATCAGAATCATCATATTCAGATAATAATTTTACAGCTCTATTCTGAAGTTTTTGTACTCTTTTGAAACATGTAACAAAATTACTTGCCCATATAGAGCATCCGTAGCTAATATATGGGTAAAATATAGAAAAATAAATTATTTTCAGAATCTTTTTTGGGACTAGACTTTTAATTCTTCGCATCACCCCAAGGCCTCTGCTTAATTTTTCAGCTATTGCACTTGAATGGTTTTTCCACGACAGGTTTTCATCAATTAAAAACCCCAAATACTTCGTTGTTGCTACTCTCTTTATCACATTTTCTTGAACCGTGATATGGTCATTTCCAGCACTAGAAGAAAGTCTAGAAAATATCATGAAAAAGGTTTTAGAAAAGTTTAGGGTTAACATATTTTGCTGAGAAAAAGTTAGAAATTCAGAAACTGCATTATGAATTTTATTATATAAAACATCAAGTGAAGGCGCTGCCAGAAAGAGCAAAGTGTCATCTGCAAACAGGATGACACCAGCCTCTGACAGGTAGTGTTTCACTCGATCAATGAAAATAATGAAAAGTAGAGGTCCCAAGATTGACCCTTGTGGGACCCCACACTCTACTTTCTTTTTTGAAGATAAAAATGACCCATTCTGAACCATCTGATACCGATTGTGTAGATACGATGAAAACCACTCCAGACTTGAACCCTTCACCCCAATCGAGTCTAGAGCTTGAATAAGCTCTGAGTGGTCCACCGTATCGAACGCTTTTTTCATATCCAAAAACACAGCTGCAGGTATGAGACCAGCTTCAAATGTATCACTAATCCAATCAACCAATTTCAGAACTGATATATCCGTAGATAGCCCTTTTCTGAACCCAAATTGATTTTCCATTAGAATTTTATTCTTTTCAATATAATAACTTAACTGGGCATGTACCACTTCCTCATATAACTTAGAGAAAAATGGGAGAATAGATATAGGTCTTCGATTCGATGGGTCATCTTTTTTCCCTCCTTTATGAAGAGAAATCACTCTTGCAATCTTTAGTGCTTCCGGGAAGACTCCAAGATCTAAAGAAAGGTTGATGAGGTGCGTCAACACAGGTAAGACACTCGTTTTTGCGGCCTTTATGAGTTTCAGGGAAAACTCGTCCATCCCGCTAGAGCTTGACTTCATCGTACCCAAGAATCGTGCCACTTCCCGTTCCGAATACCTTGCAAACTCAAAGGAATTCTGACTTACAGGTTGTCTTTTAACGACAGATCCAAAACTCGCAGATGTGTGTAGTTTAGCCCACGCTTGATCGCAAAGTCTTTTTCCTTCATTTGCAAAATAACCACACATAAATTCAGATATGTCTTGAGAATCAGTAAGACGACCTCCTGTTGTTTCCATGACTCTCACCTCCTCCTTACTCTGAAATTTACCCAAAAGTTTATTTATTGTTTTCCATGTATTTTTCATATCCCCTTGATTTTCATGAAATTCATTTTGGAAATAAAGTTTCTGAGCATTCCGTTTTACTGAATTTAAAATATTCCGAAATCTTTTGAAATTTATAAAACTATCATCTGAATGATCCTTTAAATAATTCACATAAAGTTTGTTTTTCTGCTTTATTGAAACTAGAATAGCTTTTGATATCCATGGTTTCTTAGGAAAATTTCTACTAGGGTTTATTCTTCGCAAGGGACATGTTTCATTCATTACTTTCGTCACTATCTCACTGAATAGGTCATATGCAGTATTTGGACACTTTTCCTTTATTACACGCGAGAAATTTGTTTCATCCATCATATTTGCAAAACTCTTTAGGTTTTTATTATTCATTTCACGGTAAAACGAAGTCCTTTCATTTCGTTTATTTTCCTTTGACTGATTTAGCTTTATTTTACTTATTAAAAGAAGGTGATCCGAGCCGTCGGACACGACCACATCTGCTTGGGATCTTTCAAGCAATCCACCATTAACGAAAAAATTATCAATTAAAGATGCCGAGAGATGCGAAATCCGAGTTGGAATAGTCACAAGAGGAAAGCTATCATGTGACACCATCATATTAACAAAATCTAAGCTATTCGCTCTTTTTAGTAAATCTATATTAAAATCTCCCATCATAAATTTGTTTTTATTTTCATTATTAATTTTATCTAACAATGGTTCAAATTCATCAAGAAAAAAACTAATATCACATGACGGATTTTTGTAAATTAATCCCAAAATCAAGTTCCTTTCCCCTTCATTTTTTATTTCAATGAAAAGTGTTTCGATCCTACCTTCAAGCCACAGGGAAAGGTCATCCCTAACCCAATATTGGGTACCTTCACTAATCAAAAGGCCTAGACCGCCCCGCTCAATGGTTGTCCGTTCTCTTCGCTCGCAAATATATCCTGGGAAAGAAAAATCCCATGGCAGTGACTTGCTAGAAACAAATGTCTCACAAAGGCCTACAATGCACGGTTTCTTATCTAGCGAACTTAAAATCTCACATAAAGAAGAATATGCCGTTCTTAGACCTTGACAATTCCAGAAAACGATCACTCTTTCTGCACTCGCAGGATTTGAATACTCATAAAGATTATTCGGATTCACATAATTACTAGAGCGACAATTCAACGAAAAATTATCTATGCATTCATCATCCCCCGCAAGTGTGTCACGAGCTTGGCTTCCAAGAATAAACCGGTTTTTTTCAAATTCATTCAAAGGGTCAAAATATATATTCGCATTCATTGAAGAGGGTGATTACCTTTACGACAAAAAAACATACTGATAGGCAGAAAGAAGAAGGACAAAAAAAAAAAAAACGAAAGGAACGGAAAATTTGGCTATAAAATAAAAAAGGGAAAACAAACATACAAGTAATTCAACAGCACAATTTACACAACACAAAATTATATTGTCAGATTCGGCAGACGAACCACTTCAGCCATAGCTCGAATTTTACGGATCTCTCCCATTGAGTTTTTTCCAAAAATTGTCCCGTTATTCGACCAAACATTTCTGTTTCCAAGCTTACTCTTAGCCAAGTCAAGAATCTGTTTCTTTTTTGATGTTAGGTACTCGGTGACAAAAATTCCCGACCGAGCAAGCTTTGACTTACATGAAAACACTTTTCTTACAATTTCAGGAGACTTGAACGTAACCAACACAGGCAAAGGACGCTTTTTTGCATTAACAATGGTGTCCGAATCAGTATAATTTGCTCGAAATTTAAATACAGAAACTATTGCGGTCGAAGAAAAATCAGAAATTTGCATTTTATCTGTAATCACATTCAATACACACTCAGAGATGGGAAGACCCCCACTGTGGTCAACACCATGAAATACGAGCTGATTCAGTCGTTTTTCCTGCTCTATATCATCAAGACGTGCTTCAAGCTGTTCAACCCTATTTTCCAGGGCTAGGTTTGCGTTTTGAAGAGCCCGTAGTTTGTTTTCAATCTCATCAAACTTAGCCGAATACTGAACGAGTATAGAGTCGTGAATCTGAGAAACGATAGAGTTAACCATATCCGCACTATTTGACATTCCAACTTTTTTGCAAACTTCTTTTTCAATATCATTCCGGATACTGGATTTAACTGTGTCCAAGTCGGATAAAACAGAGTTTACTGAATTCACCGATGTATTTGGTAAACTCGAACCAGTAATCTCAAGATGCTTATGAGGAAAATCAGCTAATTCCGCAAAAGCGTTCGCAACGCCTAATTCATTTTTCTTCTTAGCCTCCTTTGAAATGCTAACAAAGTTCGAAAGCTGTGAGGCTGTTGTTGTCACGATTTCATGGCTTCCGTAACAAAATACAACGTAAGATATTTTATTGTTCTTGGCCTTAATTATGTCCAACACTCGGCAGGGCCATGGTGGATAACTTCTGAATTTTGCTAGAACAACAGCATCCTTTTCGAACTGAACCATTGAAATGTATTATCAAATAGACAAAAAACTACACTTAACTTTGAATAGGTAGGTCAACGTGAGCTTATGAATCACCTTATGATCGGTTCATCCGTCCAAATATCCAAAAAATTGTATCCAATTTCATTCAATATCAAGTTCATTATTCATTAATTATGTCCAACAAATCATATCCAATTTCATTCAATAGGTCACTGCGCTTTTGTAGGTAACAGGTTTTAGATAATGTAATACAAATCACACACAGGTCCTTTCGCTTTGAACGATGAATGATAACTTATTATAATGATAACTTAACGATTAATGATAGTTTGGGAACTGATAGGCGCGGAGGGAGACATTTGCCCTCTGCTCACTAATAAAAAAGGCACTAGTCCTCTCAATTTCCAATCGAATGAGCCATTTTTGAAGCTTCTACGACGAAATGTTTTATAAAAACGTTATATGCCCCAAGGGCATAACTTACGACCCTTGTCCTGAGGGCTATGGGGGGAGGATTGCCAACCTCAAAGACATAATTTCCAGACCTTTCAACTACGTTGAACAAAATGGCCATATCAAAATGTTGATAGAAAAGGTTTGGGGAAAAAATGGGCGGGGGGGGGGGGTATTCATCCTCTGATTACTTTCGACTATTATAAAGGACAATAGCCCTCTCAATTTCCAATCGAAAGAGCCCTTTTTGAAGATTTTTTCGAAAACACTTTCTATATGACACTATATGCCCCCAGCACATAGCTTACAACCTTAGCCCTGAGGGCGATGGGGGTTGTCATACTCAAAAACATAATTTCCGGAACCATCAACTACGTTCAACAAAATTGCTATATTAAAATATTGATCGAAAGTGTTTGGGAAAATGATTGGTATGGGGGGAGGGATTTGCCCTCCGACCCCTTTTGACTATTAATAAGGACACTAGCCCTCTCAATTCCCAATTGAATTAGTCCTTCTTGAAGTTTCTACTACAACGCTGGCAAAGACCTGCAAAAACAACGTTGAACAAAATTTCTATCCCAAAACTTTGACTGGATGTACTTGGGGAAATCGTGGGCGTGAGAGGGCGTTAGCTGCCCTCCAATCACTTTTGACTATTAAATAGGACGCTAGCGATTTCAATTTCCAATCGAATGAGCCCTTTTTGAAGTTTCCATGACAACTCTTTCTATAAAACCTTATGTGGCCCCAGGGTATAACTTACAGCCCTTGCGCTGAGGGCTGTGGGGGGAGTGTCATCCTCAAAGACATAATTTCTGGACTTTTCAACTACTTTAAACAAAATGGCTATCAGATAATTTTTGTTGGATGTTTTTAGGGAAATGGTGGGCGTGGGAGGGGTGTTAGTTTTCTTCTAATCACTTTTGACCATCAAAAAGGGCACTAGCCGTTCGAAGTTTCTATGACAACGATCTCTATAAGAACTTTATATAACCTCAGGGAATAACTTACAACCCTTGCCCTGAAGGGTGTGTGTGTGTGTGGGGGGGGGAGGGTTATCATCCTCAAAGACATAATATCCAGAACTATTAACTGCGTTGAAAAAAATGGCTATCTCAAAATTTTAATTGGATGTGTTTGGAAAAATGGCGGGCGTAGGAGGGGAGTTGGTTGCTTTCCAATTAGTTTCTACTAGCCTATTTAAAAGGGTACTAACCCTTTCAATTTCCAATTGAATGAGCCTTTTGTGAAGTTTCTTCGACAATATTTTCTATAATGAAAACGTTATATTCCCCCAGGGTTTACCTTACAACTAAAGCCTGGAAGGCTGTGGGGGGGGGTTGTCATCCTCAAAAACCTAATTTCCAGAACTTTCATCTACGTTGAACAAAATGACTATCTCAAGATTTTGATTTGATGTGTTTGGGGAAATTGTGGGTGTGAGAGGGGGTTAGTTGCCCTCCAATCACTTTCGACTATTAAAAAGGCCACTAGCCCTTTCAATTTCCAATCGAAGGAGCCCTTTTGCACGAAAACGCTTTCTATAAAAACCTTATATTCTATTAAAACCTTATATCTTACAACCCTTACCCGGAGAGGTTTAGGGAGTTTGTCATGCTCAAAATCATAAATTCCAGAACTTTCAACTACGTTGAAGAAAATGTCTCTCTCAAAATTTTAATTGGACGTGTTTGGGAAAATCATGGACGTGAGAGGGGGGTTGGTTGCTCTCGAATCACGTTTGACTATTAAAAAGGGCACTAGCTCTTTGAATTTCCAATCAAATGAGCTTTTCTTGAAATTTCTACGACAACAGGCCCCAGGTTATAACTTACAAACCTTGCCCCGAGGGCTGTGAGGGGGTTATTATACTGAAATACCTAATTTCCTGAACTTTTAACTACGTTGAACAAAATGAATATCTCAAAATTTTGATTGCATGTGTTTGGGGAAATGGTGGGCGTGAGGAGGGGGTTAGTTGCCCTCCAATTACTTTCAACTATTAAAGAGGGCACTAGCCCTTTCAATTTCCAATAGAGTGAGCCCTTTTTTATAGTTTTACGACAACACTTTCTATAAGAACCTTATATATCCCCAGAGTTTCATCCTCAAAGACATAATTTCCTGATCTTTCAACTACGTTGATTAAAATGTCTGTCTCAAAATTTTGATTGGATGTGTTTGGGAAACTGATGGGTGTGAGAGGGGAGTTAGTTCCCCTCCAATCACTATTGACTAATAAAAAGGCCACTAGCAATTTGAATTTCCAATTGAATGAGCCCTTTTTGAAGTTTCTACGAAAACACTTTCTATAAATACCTTATATGCCCCTAGGGCATAACTTAAAACCCATGCCCTGAGGGGTTTGGAGTGGTTGTCATTCCCAATGACCTAATTTACAAAACTTTCAACTACGTTGAACAAAATGGCTATCTCAAGATATTGATTGTATGTGTTTGGAGAAATGGTGAGAGTGAGAGGAGGGTTAGTTGCCTTCCAATCACTTTCGACTATTAAAAAGGGCACTAGCCCTTTGAATTTACAATCGAATGAGCCCTTTTTCAGGTTTCTACGACAAAGCTTTCAATAAAAACCTTATATGCCCCCAGGGAATAACTTCTAACCCTTGCCCTGAAGACTTTGGGGGGAGTGTCCAGCTCAAAGATATAATTTCCGGACTTTTCAACTGCTTTGAACAAAATGACTATCTCAAAATTTTGACTGGACGTGTTTGGGGAAATGTTAGGTGTGGAAGGGGTGTTAGTTGCCCTCAAATCACTTTCGACTTTTAAAAATTGCACTAGGCATTTCAATTTCCAATCGAATGAGCTCTTTTTGAAGTTTCTACGACAAAACTTTCTATAAAAACCTTATATGCCCCAAGGACGCAACTTATAACCCTTGCCGTGAAGGCTGTGGGGGGGGGGGTTGTCATCATCAAAGCCATAGATTCCAGGACTTTGAACTTCGTGAACAAAATGGCTATCTCAAAATTTTGATTGGATGTGTTTTGAGAAAAGGTGGGCACGGGAGGGGATGTTAGATGCCCTTCAATCACTTTCGACTTATAAAAAGGGCACTAGCCCTTCAAATTTCCAATCGAATGAGCCTTTTTTTGAAGTTTCTACGGCAACGCTTTCTACAAAAACCTTATATGCCCCCAGGGCACAACTTACAACCCTTGCCCTGAGGGCTGTCGGGGAATGTCCTTCTCAAAAATATAATTTCTATCTGGAAATCAACTACGCTGTACAAAATGGCTATCGAAAAATTTTGATTGGATGTGTTTGGGGAAATGGTGAGCCTGGAAGGGGTGTTAGTTGCCTTCCAATCACTGTTGACTATTAAAAAGGGCACTAGCCATTCCCATTTCCAATCGAATGAGCCCTTTTCGAAGTTTCTACGACAACACCTTTAATATGAAGTGCCCTGGTATGGAAAAAAATAATACATTGTGCCAACATCGTTCTTTACTTAGGCAGCACGATTGCGCTGCCTATGATAAATCCTGTATGTAAACAATTTGCAAGTTCCAGAATTTACAATCCTCGTCCCAGGGCTAAAGGGGTGGGGAGGTCCTGACACCCCTGGAAGTAGACCTTTTTGCAAATTGACAATTCCCTGATTTCCATTTTGAGCACAGGGAATATCTAAGAAGGGTAAGACAAATGACAATTTTTTTTTACGAATTTTCCATTGTCCTAGTCAATTTAGCTCCACAAACTGTCACAAAAAATTTAGTCTCAGTTAATACATAATTCTTCCATGAATTCAATTGTTAGATATTGACACTAAAACTACGACCCAGAAATACTTTCTACTGGTGGCTTGGATTAGCTTTCAAAGTCAAATACTTTCTTTTCACGAATATTGGCCGGTAGCTTTCTGCTAGTAGGAAATATCAGATAAAAACCTAGACCAGCCTCCTGAGCCGGCTTGGGAATATCTCTCGATTAGAAAATTCTTTAATACAGCTTTCTTTACAAAAATAATATATTTTCTAAATAAAAGTAACAGTGCACTAAACTAAAAGATAGTAAAACATTAAAACATTACTGCTATATAAGCCACATAAACTAGTTATATACTTTAAACAAATACTGTTGTCTTTTTTAAAAGACGATACTATATCATATCTATAAAAATTCTTCCTTAGAGTGGAACTGAAGTCTTTATTGCCAGAATTTCTCTCTTCAAAACAATAAATCTCACCCGGCAAGGAAATTCTGGGATTGCAAGTTGTTAATATCAATCTTTCTGCAAACATAAATTCTTGAATTGAAAGGCGTCTGTTTCATTCTTTTAATTTTGTTGTTTTTTTTTCAAATTATAAACAAAAGACATCACATCGTCCATAGCTAATGTAATAACGAAACAAATAACCTTATGCGATATATCAGGTTAATTACAAATTTGACATCCAATTTTCATGTTGAATTGACTGGTAGATTTCAATTGGCTATATTTATCTAAAATATTGAGGGAAAATTCTAGGATCCTTCGCAGTCTTTTTCACTTCTTTTGACCTTAGTTATCGTAGCCATAATAAACAGAAAATTCAAACTAATTTATCAAACTAATTATGAAGCTTATTAAGATATTAGCAAAACAAAATAAAGCTTTTTTCCTCTTTGGTAAAATATTAATTTCTGTGTTTTCTCCCCTATTGTACGAATAGAATAGTACTGGGAAAAAGGGATTCGGAAAAACACAACTTATGCTCTAAAGCTGGACAAAATGCTTAAATAAAGTGTTTAAATAAATATAATACGTTCTTTACGGAATCCAGATTAAAATGGGAGAAGTATTTTAAAGAGCCAAAATTTATTTTTTATTGAAACTATAGCTTTTATAATTTTAACATAATGGCTAAGGTGTCTCGCTAAAAATAAAATAAAATACTGCGTTTAATACAGTTAATGTTGCCTTGGTAAAAACGTACCGAAAGGCAAAAAATCAAAAAATAAGAAGCCCAAATATGTCATTAGAACAACCGGACAATTAGAACAAATTTTGTAATTAGAGAGACCAATTTAAAAATGGTTCACAATCTAAAAACAAGCTGATAGATTTTCTAGCCCTGCAGCTATATTCGTGCAACCAAAATATACTGAACTCCGGAATCCCTTGAAATATTGCAATTAGAGATATAATATACAATAATACTGTATTATTTTCTAATGTATTTTAACCACCCCATCGGACAAGTTTTTTTTTCTTTTCGGTTGGCTGTTATCACTGTTTTTTTTTAATTAATACATCTGTCTCTCTCTCTCTCTCTAAGAAAATACATTAGATGGGACATTAAAATCTCAGTTTTTACTAATTCATATCTCAAAACATTGCACTTTGCTGAAGTTACTTCTTAAATTTTTCCTTAAAAATTTTCTTTTTGCTGTTTTTCCAAAATTTTTAGGAAATAGGGCCTTATAAAGATGGGCTCTTATTGAAGAAACTAAGCTCATTCTAGTTCTCAAGAGTAATTGTTTTCTATGTGGGAATCACTAAGAATTAAATAAATCGGTTTCGTGTCTCAAAATCCTTTTTGCAAAAGTTTACACCGCCTGGATATTTGCTATTCCATTTTGTCAAGAATCAACATAAAAATGTGATGTTTTTGCTAAGTAGACTAAATTTAAAGACCGAAAGTTCATATTTTCTATGGTTGAAAAAAGTAACGGGAGCACACATGGGTAAGCAAAATTTTTCAAAAGTACTTTATTTACCCTAGTGCACCGACATGGCATAGAAAATAAAATAAATAATCTTAAACTTGCACCATCGGCCTAGTTATAAACGTTTGCTACCTCCTGTATTTTAGAAGTGAGCAAATTACTAAATAGTGCTACTGCCTTATGAAAAGTCAATAATATATCCCGACGAAGAAACTGAGCTTGAAGCATTTGTTGCTCGACGTTACCAGGTTACACGAAAAACCGCGGTTCGTGCCTTTTTTCTATCTGGAACAAAATTAAAATGAGACTTATCAGGATATTCAGCCTTAGAAATCAGTGTCATGGAGCCAATAGTCATTAATATCGTATCTCACTTAGAACAGTGAAAAGCGCACAAAATGTTTTTACATTTAAGACGAACAAAACGTACAAGTTTTACTATCATACAGCAAAAGCATCTGGTTATCATTATATAATATAATATGTATGTTAAAGTCATACCAGAACAAGAATTACTATAGAATAGATGAAGTTACGTTTTTGATATTACGTGTGTTATGTTGCATTTATTTTACGACGTAGAACCTTTCACACTAGCATAAATTAAGACAACGTTACGTTATGTATTTTTCACAGAGCAAATTTTGTCCATAGCATTGGCAGTGCCAAGTAGATGTGATCTCTACATGGAATTTTACGTTACGTAATTTTAGGCTACTGTATAGAAAAATCAACACGGTAGCAACAAAATTAAATCCTGAATAAGTAGTCGAAAATGTTAGATAATAAATTAACAGCTTTTTCCTAGAAAGCCTTTCGCGCCGTCTTTTCATTACAAGACATCCTGCTGTAATAACTATGAGCTGATTATAAGAGCTGGAAACCTCATATCTATTACATGTTTTAAATTTTAACTAGTTTGATTATGATGACTGTGCTGATTTTTAGAAGATCTTGATGGTTTTTTTTATGATTTTTTGTGTTAGCCTAGTGTAAAAGGACTTATTTAAGTGTGGAAGGTTATTCCTGAACGAAACGTAACTTACTCACTTAGCATGGAGAATTGCCCACGTAGTATGAAAGTCGCTTTAAAGTCATCAATACTGCGAATAAAATTAATGTTGTTGCAGTCAAGGTAGAAACTAGGGCTGGTGTCTAGTTGAGTTTAAAGCCAGGAGGTTGTGTGTGGAGCCAGTGTCAGTGTGGAGACAGAGCTAGGTTGCGTTTTATATAAATCTTCTGCGGATTATATTGGACTTTATTGGACTTAAGATTAAATGGACTTTGCCTTAAACAACATAATAACGGTTATAAAAAAACATTGTTTTAAGCGAAATACAAAATTCCTCCAGGTAAATGTTTTAGGTAATATACTAAGGCTGAAAGTAATGAATTTCTAGTGGTTTTGACAGTCGAAGGTGTAAAAATGGCTTGAAAAAATACTAATAGGACTAAGTCCCTTATATTGGAGTGAACTGGAATGAAGAGCCTTAATTAGGTGATGAGAACATAAACTAGATGGATATTTTGCTTACGAAGGTAAAATTATTAGTGAGGAAAATGGATGCAATGAAAAAGGAAACACTGGAATATCCAAAGCATGTTTTTTTTTCACTTGAGAAAAGTTTAGAAAATAGGATGACAAGTCATAAAGATAAGACCAAGGGAGTCAAAGCTAAGATAACGATAATTTTTTTTAGTGTGATTCTAAAATATTGGGAGGTCTAAAAATTTGAGGGAAATTAACTGGATGGTTTTCCAATAATATAGTCTAAGGGTAGTCGTAACTACTTTTTTAGACTGTATTTCAAACAAGAGATCTATATGCCCCAGTTTTCTAGTTCAATAATGAAACAAAGGCTAAGTTGGCTGGAACACGTTTTATGAGTGAACAGGCTATCAGAAATCTTACAGATAACATGTTGGCTGAGGCTAAATGAAAAGTGGGAAGTTCTCATATTTGGGCTGAACAAAAATTAAAAAAAACTATATAAAAGGCCGGTATGTTTCCTGGAAAGAGAAAGAATGAAGCTTTGATTAAATCGGAGTAAAAGAGCATCGTTTGTAGATGTTCTGACCTAAGGTAGATCTGTAATGTGGTGATTTGTTTCAGCAGTAGTGGTAATGTACAAAAGTCTTTACAAGGAAAAAAAGATTCTTAGAACATTACAAGGATATGCTCTCACTCGCAAATTTCGTTTAAATAGTCATATTTAAATATGACCCTTCAATACATATTTAGAGATCGATCCAGTCTAACGCTGTACTGCAGTATCACATATGGAAATACGAGAACAAGAAGAACCTTCTCCCTCAATAACAACTGAAAAATCTTCGACTTCCTGGGATGCTGTAAGTGTTGATGCTGTATGCGGTCTGTAATTTATCCGTAGATAATCGCTCAGTCGTTCCTTTGTTGGTCTGAAAATGTATGAAATATATATATTACAAAAACAAAAAAGTGACTTGCAAAAAAAGTAAAGAGCTAGGATTGGCCTCAGCAATAGCATTCAAGTGCCATAATTGCAAATAAATCTATCATAGGAAGCGCGCTAGCACTGCCTAAGTAAAGAACGACGTGGGCCCAATGTGTTTTTTTTCCTCCATACCCAGGCACTTCGCATCGAAGGAGTTGTCGTAAAAACTTCGAAAAGGGCTCATTAGATTGGAAATTGGAGTGGCTAGTGCCCTTTTTAATAGTCGAAAGTAATTGGAGGGTAACTAGCCCCCACGCCCATCATTCCCCCAAACACATCCAATCAAAATTTTGAGATAGCCATTTTGTTCAGCGTAGTTGATTTCCAGATAGAAAATATGTTTTTGAGGAGGACACTCCCCCTCAACCCTCGGGGCAAGGGTTTTAAGTTATGCCCTGAGGGCATATAAGAACGATGTTGGCACAATGTACTATTTATTATTTTGTCTTTAGAGCAGGGTACTTTATATGAAAGGGTCGTCGTAAAAACTTCAAAAGGGGCTCATTCAATTGGAAATTGAGAGTTCTAGTGCCCTTTTTAATAGTCGAAAGTGATTGGAGGGCAACTAGCCCCCCCCCCCACGCCCATCATTCCCCCAAACACATCCAATCAAAATTTTGAGATAGCCATTTTGTTCAACGTAGTTGATTTCCAAAAGAAAATATGTTTTTGAGTAGGATACTCCCCCACAACCCTCAGGGCAAGCGTTTTAAGTTATTCCCTGGGGGCAAATAAGGTTTTTATAGAAGGTGATGCCGTAGAAACTTCAAAACCGGCTCATTCGATTGGAAATTCGAAGGGCTAGTACGCTTTTTAATAGTCAAAAGTGACTGGAGGGCAACTAGCCCCCTCCCCACCCTAAGCCCATCATTCCCCCAAGCACATCCAATCAAAATTTTAAGATAGTCATTTTGTTTAGCGTAATTGATTTCCAGATAGAAAACACGTTTTTGAGGAGGATGCTCCTCCGCAACCCTCAGGGCAAGGGTTTTAAGTTATGCCCTGGGGGCATATAAGGTTTTTATAGAAGGCTTTGTCGTAGAAACTTAAAAAAGGCACATTCGATTGGAAACTCAAAGGGCTAGTGTCCTTTTTCATAGTCGAAAGTAATTGGAGGGCAACTAGCCCCCTCCCCCCACGCCCATCATTTCCCCAAACACATCCAATCAAAATTTTGAGATAGCTATTTTGTTCAGCGTAGCCTAATTGATTTCCAGATAGAAAATATATTTCTGAGCGGGACACTCCCTCAGAGCCCTCAGGGCAAGGGTTTTAAGCTATCCCCCAGGGGCATATAAGGTTTTTAAAGAAGGAGTTGACGTAGAAACTCCAAAAAAAGCTCATTCGATTGGAAATTCAAAGTGCTAGTGCCCTTTTAAATAGTCGAAAGTAATTGAACTAGTCCCCCCCCTACCCCCATCATTCCCCCAAACACATCCAATAACAATTTTGATCTAGCCATTTTCTTCAGCGTAGTTTATTTCCAGATAGAAAATATATTTTTAAAGAGGACACTCCCCCACAGCCCTCAGGACAAGCATTATAAGTTATGCCCTGGGGGCATATAAGGTTTTTTATTGAAATCTTTGTCGTAGAAACTTGAAAAAGGACTCATTCGATTTGAAATTCAAAGGAGTAGAACCCTTTTTTAATAGTCAAAAGTGATTTGAGGGCAACTAACCCCCCTCTCACGCCCATCTTTTCCCCAAACACATCCAATCAAAATTTTTAGATAGCCATTTTATTCAACGTAGATGAAAGTTTTGGAAATTAGGACTTTAAGGATGACAACCCCTCCCCCCACAGCCCTCAGGGCAAGGGTTGTAAGTTATGCCCTGGGGGCATATAAAGTTTTTAATGAAAGGCAACTAGCCCACCCCCACGCCCATAATTCCCCTAAACACATCCAATCAAAATTTTGAGATAAGCTGATTTTTAGCGACTTTAAGGGTTTTTGTAACCATTTTGTTCAGCGGAGTGGATTTCCAGATAGAAAATATGTTTTTGAGCAGGCCACTCCCCAACAACCCTCAGGGCAAGGGTTTTAAGTTGTGCCCTGGGGATATGTAAGGTTCTTATAGAAGGCGTTGTGGTAGAAACTTCAAAAGGGCCTCATTTAATTGAAAATTCAAAGGACTAGTGCCCTTTTTATTAGTCGAAAGTGATTGGAGGGCTACTAGCTCCCCCCCCCCCGCGCCCATCATTCCCCCAAACACATCCAATTGAAATTTCGAGATAGCCATTTTGTTCAACGTAGTTGATTTCCAGATAGAAAATATGTTTTTGAGGAGGACACTTCCCCACAACCCTCAGGGCAAGGGTTTTAATTTATGCTTTGGGGGCATATAAGGTTTCCTTAGAAGGTGATGTCGTAGGAACTTCAAAACAGGCTCATACGATTGGAAATTAAAAGGGCTAGTACCCTTTTTAATAGTCGAAATTGATGGGAAAGCAACTAGCCACCCTCCCCACGCCCATCATTCCCCCAAACACATCCAATCAAAATTTTGAGATAGTAATTTTGTTCAGCGTAGTTGATTTGCAGATAGAAAATATGTTTTTGAGGAGGACACTCCCCCACAACCCTCAGGGCAAGGGTTTTAAGTTGTGCCCTGGGGGCATATAAGGTTTTATAGAAGACGTTGTCGTAGAAACTCTAAAAGGGGCTCATTCGACTGGAAATTCAAAGGGCCAGTGTACTTTTTATTAGTCGAAAGTGATTGTAGAACAACTGACTCCACCCCCTCCGCGCCCATCATTCCCTAAAATACATCCAATCAAAATTTTGAGATAGCCATTTTGTTCAGCGTAGTTGATTTTCACGTAGAAAATAAGTTTTTGAGGAGGTTACTCCCCCACAACCCTCAGGGCAAGGGTTTTAAGTTATGCCTTGAGGGCATATAAGGTTTTTATAGAAGGCGTTGTCGTAGAAACTTCAAAAAAGACTCATTCGATTGGATATTCGAAGGGCTAGTGCCCTTTTTAAAAGTCGAAAGTGATTGGAGGGCAACTAGCCCCCCACACCCATCATTCCTCCAAACACATCCAATCAAAATTTTGAGACAGTAATTTTGTTCAGCGTAGTTGATTTCCAGATAGAAAATATTTTTTTGAGGAGGACACTCCCCCACAACCCTCAGGGCAAGGGTTTTAAGTTACGCCCTGGGGGCATAAAAGGTTTCCATAGAAGGCGTTGTCGTAGAAACTTCAAAAAAGGGCTCATTCTATTTGAAATTCAAACGGCTAGTCCCCTTTTTTATAGTCGAAAGTCATTAGTGATATTTTTTGTTATTGCTGTTGTCCAGACAAGGGCACTTCGTATCGAAGGAGTTGTCTTGGGAACTTCGAAAGTGGCTCATTCGATTGGAAATTTCAAAGGGCTAGTGCCCTTTTTAATAGTCAAAAGTGATTGGACGGCAACTAGCCCCCCCCCCACGCCCATCATTCCCCCAAACACATCCAATCAAAATTTTGAGATAGCAGTTTTGTTCAGCATAGGCTAGTTGATTTCCAGATAGAAAATATTTTTTTAAGGAGGACACACCCCCACATCCCTCAGGGCAAGGGTTTTAAGTTGTGCCCTGGGGGCATATGAGGTTTTTATAGAAGACTTTGTCGTAGAAACTTCAAAAGGGGCTAATGCCATTGGAAATTCAAAGGGCTAGTTCCCTTTTAATTAGTCGAAAGTGATTTGAGGGCAACTAG
>JAQQPU010000738.1:84069-95424 GCA_029168905.1 Artemia sp. Kazakhstan ARC1039 | reverse complement strand
GCAAGTCCGGCGCCCCCTTCATGGCAATTTCCCTTCCCCCATGAAAAATTCCTTCATGAATAGATCCTCCAACAACCACCGACCCACCCTTCCCTCCCACTACCAGAAAAAAACCTCCTGAAAACTTCTCTATACTTCCCAATAACCAATACTATATGTTAACATTGGGTAAAGTTCATAACTTTTAGCCCTCCCTCTGGGAACTTCGGGGGATTAAGTCATCCTAAAAGACATATTAATCATATTTTCGACCATGCTGAACAAAATGGCTATCTCAAAATTTTGATCGGGTGACTTTGGGAAAAAATAAGCGTGGGAGGGGGCGTAGTTGCCCTCCATTTTTTTGGTCACTTAAAAAGGGCACTAGAACTTTTAATTTCCGTTCAAATGAGCCCTCCCACGATATTCTAGGACCACTGGGTCGATACGATCACCCCTGGGGGAAAAAAACAAACAAACAAACCAACAAATAAACACGCATCCGTGATCTTTCTTCTGGTAAAAAAATGTAAAATTCCACATTTTTGTAGATAGGAGCTTGAAGCCTCTACAGTAGGGTTCTCTGATACGCTGAATATGATGGTGTGATTTTCATTAAGGTTCTATAATTTTTAGGGGGTCTTTCCCCCTTTTTTTGAAAATAAGCCAAATTTTCTCAGGCGCGTAACTTTTGATGGGTAGCACTAAACTTGATGAAAGTTATATATTTGAAATCAGCATTGAAATCTTATTCTTTTGACATATCTATTGGTATCAAAAACCCGTTTTCTAGAGTTTCGGTTACCATTGAGCCGGGTCGCTCCTTACTTACAGTTCGTTACCACGAACTGTTTGATATCTGATTGATTTTTAAATAATGCTGGGAAATTCAGCGCCCCCTTCATGGAAGTTCCCTTCCCCCATGAAATATTCCTCCATGGAAAGATCCTCCCACATCTCATGTAATATCACTTTTTTTGCGTGGATAGCAAAAGGCTAAGCTTATCCCCGCCGGAAAGTTGCTCCCCCCCACCCAAAAAAAAATTCGCCTGAAAAATTTCCACCGGAAAATTTTCCGTATGAAATTTCCTTTGGAAATTTCCCCTCTGGAAATTCCCCGATAATTCCCCCGCAAAAAATTTTCACCTCCCACCCGATTGGGGCTGAGGGGGAATATCAAACCCGAAGGCAAACTTTTTAGACATTCCGAAGTTTTAAACAGAACAGATCTCTCAAATTTGATTCGATATCATAAGGGTTAGAGGAGGTTCGGTTGGAATAAGAGAAAACAATGAGGGAGACTGATTGCCCTCTAGTTGCGTTCAGCATTTAAAAGGATACAGAAACTTTCAATTTTCAATCGGATGATCCCCTGCTAGGTTTATAATATAGCCCCTTCCGCTGCAAGGCACTGTAAAAAGGTTTTGGCATTTTCTGGGACTTTTTGGGCTGTACTTTTAGAGGAGGTCCGGTTAGAATAAGAAAAAACCGAGAGGGAGGCTGATAACCCTCTAGCTGCTTTTAGCCTTTAAAACGATACAGAAACTTTCAACTGACAATCAGATGATCCCCCTGCTAGGTTTACAATATAGCCCTTTCTGCTGGAAGTGAGTGTAAAAGGTATTTGGCACTTTCTGGGACTTTTTGGGCTGTATTTTGAGGGGAAACAATAATTTTTTGGCCTTCTATATGGGGTTCTTCTTAGGCCACAGTTTCGTATAATTTTCAGGGCAATCGAAAAAATTTGGCACTTTATTGAACCCCCTAAATTAAAAAAGGGACCAGTTTCAAAGGGACCAATCCTTTAAATAATTTTTTGCACATCAGTCCCTTTGGCTCAAAGATCAACCATGCCACCCTTTTTCCATTATAAGTTTTATTTGCAAAAAATTGACAGTTCAAATAATTTACCGGCCATATCCCAGGGGCTCTGGGGCTTTTGGAATCCTTAAATACAAATTTGTTGATATTTTCAACTTTCCTAAATAGAATGGGAAACTAAAAATGTTGAGAAGATCCCTTAAGGGGTAACAAAAGGACAGGAGATCAAAAAAGGTTCTAGGACAGGAGCTGGCGACTCTTCAATCAGTTTTGACTATTAAATAAGGTCCTAGAACTCTCAGTTCCCGATCGAACGAGTATCCTCCGAATTTTCTACGGTCACAAGTGGTGATGGGTGAGAAGTGGACAGCCCCCTTCCGATACGGAGTAAATTCTGCTCATTTTAGGGTTTAACGTTACTTATTACTGTCATAATAAAGGCGTAGATCAGAAAGATTTCCAAAAATCAAGAAGGATTAGATATCATTTTCTAGCTCACTCTCCCTCAATAGAGCTAATTCTATACTTATCTGAGCTCAATGAGAGAAATGATATTTTTCCATTAAAATAAAACCGTTGAGGTATCCACCCCCTCCCTCACCTACAAAATGATCCACTACCCTTCCTTCATAATAGCCGATGCACACTTACACATTATTGCATATAAGTTTTATGAAATATGTAGCAATCTAGTTTAGTTAAATAAAGATATCAGAAGCATTTTTCTGCAATAAGAAGGGAGGCAACGCCCTGTATCACCCTTTATCAGGCCTAAATGAAGGGGGATGAAAGATTAATCCCTAACCCACGCCCTTGCACCCCTTCATATATTTATCTGAAGGCTCATGGAGATTTGTGCAATTTGGGTATTGAAACACACTCTTTTAGGAATCTTGCATCCCCCCATCCCCACAATAGGATTTTTCCGTTTCTAGTCGTATTTTTTTCCGTTGCTTTTGTATTTTCAGTAAAGCACTAGTTTTTCGGAACTCTGCAAATGCATAGACATTTACAACCGTAATTGTGTACACATTTACAGCTGTACAACTTTTTATTTACAGCTGTCAATAAAATATATCTGAGATTTATCTAAACTTCAAGTTTAGATTTTTGTGCTTCAACATAAAACTGGGAATAAAATAATGTAATTTCATTTTAGAAAACCAAATTTAACCTTTAATGTATTTATTTTTATATGTTTTGACTCTTCAATAATCATATTTTAAACGTACCACAACTAGGAGTTTATGTAATCACTTGATTTTGCTTCCAATTTCTCATTCGAATGTTGTCAAGTGCTCTGTCATGCTTTATCGTAATTCTTAGGTTGCACAATAATGATAAGGACGAATTAAGTACTTGATGCTGCAACACGTAATTGATTAGATCAAGTTGGTTAAATCTAGAACGTTTTGAACACACGGGTCCAAAGGTCTAGAATGAGCTGCTAGTCAGCGTTAGAACAATTCATGCGTACTTTCCAAGTAAGTTTATTTTCATTATCTTGGTAATGAGAAACAAGAACTTTCTGTATATTTGTTATTTTTAGAAGGGGAGACATTTTTCTAAAGTTTAATCTTTATTCATAAAAATCTTTATTCCCTCTTTGGCTCTTTTTGTCTTTGATTTTCCCTTCTTTTCATCTTGGGTTAAACTATGTTTTTGGAGAATGGCCAAACACTCAATTTTGAGCTTGTAACTTTTCTTTTCGATTAAAATGGCTCTAATAAATAACTAAAGATAAGTTCCATTTAATTTCTTGACACCTTCTTATACTTATGGCTAATTTACAAGGGATTTTACGATTGAGTTATCAACAATCACTTTCGTATAAACTAAACTTTTTTGCACAAGGAAAACTACATGCGACCTGACACAAAAAATGAGGCTGTTCAATTTTTAAACTCAATGAAGTTTTGTGGCATACATTTACATGCCTTCAAATTAATATCAATTTATAGGTATGATTGATCTTAGCCAGAGGTCAACGTCTCGTCGTTTTTTTGCGCTTTTTTTTCTTTTTTCCTTCTTTAGCTTCATCGTATCATATCAATTTGGGTCGTAATCAGAAGAGGAAAGGTTAATTCAATCATAATTCTTATGCGTAGCATGGTTTTGACTTGATTCAACCGACCAGAAAGGCCGCAACCCCTCTCTATATGCTCATTGGATCTTAATTTCAAGCAAGATTTCACTTATGTACGCAATATGAAACACACTACAAAACTTAATACCTTGCTCAGTATCAGACAGTGCACTTAAAAAATAATAATAATGATAAAAAAATTTTACTAATACTACTACTATTAAAAACTCACCGCAGCACCAAGCCGCCTGAGGCCAACACAGCTACGCACGCTCCTCTTCCATCGTAATCTATTCAAAGCCTCCCTCTTTACATCTTCCCAGGAAGTTCCCATTTCCTTTAAGTCTTTCTTTATGACATCCTCCCATCCCAGCCGTGGACGACCTGCTTTCCGTTTAGTCCTAGACGGTTTGTCAAAAAGAACAATCTTTGGCAATATGTCATCCTTCATCCGCAGAACGTGCCCTAGCCATCTCAATCATCTCTCTCATTGAAGCACTAGAAAGCATGATTGAACCACAATTTTCGTATAGCCTATTGCTTGAAACACGGTCAGTCAGCCGGGTACCCAGAACAATCCGCAGGCATTTTTCAGAGGCAACGCTATAGCGTTGCCTATAGTAAAGGTCATACGGCTACAATGTTTTATTGTTATTTATTATTTTTTTTTCCAGAGACACTTCATATGGAAGGGGTCGTCGTAGAAACTTCAAAGGGGGCTCATTCGATTAGAAGTCGAGAATTCTAGTGCCCTTTTTATGTGTCAAAAGTGATTGGAAGGCAACTAGCACCCCTTCCACGCCCACCAGTTCCCAAAACACATCCAATCAAAATTTTGAGACAGCCATTTTGTTCAGCGTAGTTGATTTCCAGACATAAATTATGTTTTTGAGGAGGACACTCCCCCAAAGCCCTCAGGGCAAGGGTTTTAACTTACGCCTTGGGGGCATATAATGTTTTTATAGAAGGCTTTGTCGTAGAAACTTCAAAAAAGACTCATTCGATTGGAAATTCAAAGGCAAGTGCCTTTTTAAAAATTCGAAAGTGATTGGAGGGTAACTAATCCCCCTTTCACGCCCATCTTTTCTCCAAACACCTCCAATAACAATTTTTAGATAGTCATTTTGTTCAATGTAGTTGAAAATTCAGGAAATTAGATCCTTTAGGATAATAATCCCCACCCACAGCGCTCAGGGCAAAGGTTGTAAATTATTAAATTATTATTGTAAATTATTAAGGTTTATATAGAAAGTGTTGTCGTAGAAACTTCAGAAAGGGCTCATTCGATTGGAAATGTAAATGGCTAGTTCCCTTTTTAATAGTCAAAAGTGATTAGAAGGCAAATACCATTCCACGCCCACCATTTCCCCAAACACATCCAATCAAAATTTTATATAGCCATTTTGTTCAACGTAGTTGGAAGTTCTGGAAATTATATGTTTGAGAAGAACATTCCCCCCGCAGCCTTCAGGGCAAGGGTTATAAGTTATGCCCGTGAGTACATATGGTTCTTATGGAAGGAATGCTCGTATAAACTTCAGAGAGGGCTCATTTGATTGGAAGTTGAAAGTTCTAGTTCACTTTTAAGCGTCAAAAGATATCAGAAGGTAACCAGCTCCCCCCCCCAAATATTTTTCCCCAAATGCTTCCGATAAAAATTTTGTGATAGCTATTTTCTTAAAGCCCGGGAGCATGCGTTGTAAGGTGTGCCCTAAGGACATGTATAGTTCTTATGAAAGGGATTCTCGTATAAACTTCATATAGGGCTCATTTGATTGGAAATTGAAAGTTCTAGTTCACTTTTTAAGAGTCAAGACAGTTAAGGGCAACTAGCCCCTCCCCACACCCTTTTCCCCAAACCCCTCCGCTAGAAATTTTGAGATAGCCAGTTTTTTGGAAATTGTTCGAAAATTAGATAACAAAAACTCCCCCCATGGCCAGGGGGATAGACGTTGTAAGTGTTGTCCTGGGGGCGTATATGGTTCTTATGAAAGGGGTGCTCGTATAAACTTCAGAGAGGGCACATTTGATTGGAACTTGAGAGTTCTAGTTCAATTTTTAAGATTTAAAAGATATCCGAGGGCAAGTAGCCCCCCATACACCCTTTTTCCCCAAGCCCATCCGATGAAATTTTTAAAATAGCCTTTTCATTAAAAATAGTCCAAAGGTAAGATAAGAAAAATTCCTGTGTCGACGCAACCCCCCAGGGCGCGGATGCAGGCGTTATGAGTAATGCTCTAGGGGCATATATAGTTCTTATGTAAGGGATGCTCGTATAAACTTCGGAGAGGGCTCATCTGATTAGAAATTGAAAGTTCTTGTTCAGTTTTTAACAGTCAAAAGAGATCGGAGGGCAGCTAGTCCCGCCCCACCACGCCGTAAATGTATCATATAAAATTTTGAGATAGACATTTTGTTAAAAATAGTTCAAAGTTCAGATAACAAAAAACTCCGGTGTCGACACAGCCCCCCAGGGTTTGGGGGTAGGCGTTGTACATTATGCCCTGGTGACATATATGGTTTTTATGGAAGGGATGCACGTATAAACTTCATAGAGGGCTCATTCGATTGGAGATCGAGAGTTCTTGTGCCCTTTTTAAGAGTCAAAAGTGATGGGAGGGCAACTAGCCCCCCAAGCCCTTTTTCCCAAATACATCTGATAAAAAATTTGAGCTGGCCATTTTGTTAAAAAATAGTTCAAAGATCATATAACAAAAACTCCTTTATGTATAGCCATTTCTTTAAAAATACTTCAAAGGTCAGATAAGAAAAACTCCTGTGTCGACACAACCTCCCCCAAGGCCGGGTGCAGACGTTGTAAGTTTTTCTCTGGGGGCATATATGGTTCTTATGGAAGGTATGCTCGTATAAACTTCGGAAAGGGTTCATAAGATTGGAAATTGAGAAGTTTTCGTTACTTTTTAAAAGTCAAAAGAGATCGGAGAGCCCCCCTCTCCATTCCCTATTTTCCTCAAACCCATCCGATAAGAACTTTGAGAGATCTATTTTTTTGAAAATAGTTCAAAGGTCAAATAACAAAAACTTCGGTGTCGACACAGCGCCCCCCCCCCCCGGGGCCCGGGGGCAGGCATTGTAAGCTATATCCTGGGGCCGTATGCAGTTCTTATGAAAGGGATGCTCGTATAAACTTCAGAGAGAGTTTATTTGAATGGAAATCGAATGGATCAGAGGGCAACTATCCTCTCCCAACCTCCAAGTCTTTGGGTTTATCGGATAGATAAACCTATCCGATAAAAATTTGAGGTGACCATTTTATTAAATAAAAGTTCAACCATCAGATTTTAAAATTCTGGGGTCGACACAACCCCCAGGGCCCAGGTACAGGCGTTGTAAGTTATACTCTAGGGATATATATGGTTCTTATAGAATGGATGCTCGTATAAACTTCCGAGAGGGCTCATTTGATTGGAAACAGAAATTTCTAGTTCACTTTCAAAGAGTCAAAAGGGACCGAAGGTTAAATAGCCGCCCCCATGCTCTTATCCCCCAAACCCATCCGATAAAATTTTGAAATAGCCAATTTGTTAGAAATAGTTCAAACATCAAATAATAAAAACTCCGAAGTTGACGCAAACCCATTTTTTCATTTTGATATTGTTACTTTGATACCAGTTTTGATACTTCAATGAACATTTGATTGTTTAAAACAAAAGATTGATTTTGAAATAAGGAATTTTTAAAAACTTGAAGCTTTTTTAATCAAAAACGACCAAAAATTATTAAAAAACAAACTTTCCAAAAATAAGTTTTTCAAGGAGAAGTAAAGGCCATTTTAAACTTACGCTCAGCACATAAAAATACCTGTTGAAATTCAAACTCAAAACGACCAGCAATTAATATCATTATACATCAAATATTCAGTTTAACTTATTAGCTCTTTTTAAAGTTTTTCAAGACGAATATAGTTTCACTACAAATAAGTGTTTGGATACTGCCTCTTTCCTTAACTGTAAATAAAAACCAAAAGCCTACTGCGTCATTGGCGCTTAACTCAAAACGAATTATATTTCAATTATTTTCTTTTCGTGTTCTTTAAGCATTGAAAATAAAAATGAAATTACGGTGAAATAAATTCTTGAACTGATGGATCCTTCAACAATTAATATCATTATACATCAAATATTCAATTTGATGTTGTATATACTTTTCAAGACTGTTCAAGACGCATATCGTTTTGACACAAAGACACACAAAGACACATAAAGACACACAGAGACACACAGAGATACACAGAAATACACAGAGACCACAAAGACACACAGAGAGACAAAGAGACAAAAGTATGGCCTTTACTTTTCTTTGAAAAACTCAATTTTCGGAAAGCAAATCTTCAAACATCTAGCAAACCATATAAGATTTACATAGAAACGTAAAGAGCTAAATTAAGCCGAAGATGAGCAGAAATAAAGTCAAATAGGTTTCAAGCGTAAAACTACGATACATCACAATCAACAAATAAATAAAAACCAAAAGAAACAGAAATTACAATATAGAAGTCAACTTCAAAACGAGCAGAAACTTAAAGGAGTTTTGTTAACGACCCCCAGGCTTTCGAAATACCAAAACATAATGTGTACTTTACTGAGAATAATTTCTAATTTTGATCTATGTTTTGTTTCTCAGTATGTTGAAAAAAAAAATCACAATCATAGCCAAGATTATAGAACAAAGGAATGTGGATGCACAGTTTAAAGTATATGCTGATATACATTCCTAAAAGTCTTAATAATTTCGAATTTATTAAAGTTAAAAAAATGCAAAAACATTAAAGAACTATTTTGTTTTCAGTAAAGGGCAAATGGTTTTCTGGTCTTTAGAAGACACGGGGGTCGTCAGCCCTACTCCATTTAGTTTATCCTCATTTTAGTTTTACTCTTTTTTTATGGTGATTTCTGTTCGTTTTGGGTTTCATTTATTTATTAATGGTGATTCATGGTAGTTTTATGCTTGAAAAATATTTGACTTTATTCCTGCTCATCTTTGGCTTGATTTTGCTCTTTACTTTTTTTTGAAAAACTTCTTTTGTGGAAAAAGTTTTTTTTTAAGTAAAAACTTTTCAATTTTAATTGACTTAGTCTTTTTCACTGGTTAAGAAAATAATAATCGAAATCTTTTCAGTTTTTCTCTTTCAGAATGCAGATTTTAGCTTACTATTTATAAGTTGGACAAACTTTTTCAGCAGCTTTTAGTAATAAACACAATCTCTTGACAATCTTGACGCACATAGTATATTTTGATTTAGTTATACAACTCTGCAAATTTCCCTAATAAAAACCTTAATACCCTATTCTGTTCCTAAGACATTGTATCCATGCTATTTTGACAACTTAGATGAACTGAGACTCTTTTGATTCAGTTTTATAATAAGAGCAGAAGTAGCAATAGTAGTAGCCCTGAAAGTTTCAGCTTAATATCATAAGTCGCTCTTAAGATAGTTCTGAGACATCTTATTGATAACTAGCATGCACATAGTGCCTTTTAATTCAGGTTTTAGGCAACATAAATTTTACCGGAAAATTTCTGGTTTATGCTCTATTCAAGTCCTAAGATATCCCGCCTGGCTATCTTCACATTCTGGTCTTTTTTGACAACCTGGATGCACTAAAGATATTTTTATTTTGCTACATAGTAACAAAAGTAGCAAATTGATAGGAATGCTGGTAATCCTGAAAGTTTCAGCTTTATACCCTAAGGCACTGCTAAGATGTTGCTAACACACCCCTTATATAGCCCACGTGTACATAGTCCATTTGGTTAAGTTAAACATAGCCGTCACTATTCCCAGAAAGCTTTACTAATACCCTTTGCATTAACAATAGTAATAACCATAGTAGCAGAATTAATAGTAGGAGCATCGGGGGCAGTATTAATTATAGCAGTAGTGGTATTAGTAACAGTATAAGTAATAGCATTCACATGGGCCTTTATGCT
This sequence comes from Artemia sp. Kazakhstan ARC1039, assembly GCA_029168905.1. Taxonomy (NCBI): domain Eukaryota; kingdom Metazoa; phylum Arthropoda; class Branchiopoda; order Anostraca; family Artemiidae; genus Artemia; species Artemia sp. Kazakhstan ARC1039. The sequence continues at coordinate 85,586 of JAQQPU010000738.1, read as the reverse complement.
CTCGTTAAACATCCCTATATCATGCCCTCATAATTTTAGCTTAATATTTAAGCCACTTCTCATCTATATTTGATCCGCTCAGTCCCTGATCCCCCAAAGCAGTCCCCGAAAGGGAGACATTGAAACTATTATCCTTAATGATAGTAGTACTAAAAACAGTAGCAGTACTAGTACTCGTATTAGTAAGTACAGAGTGCATTTTCATTAGTTCAACATATCCCTCAATGTGCACTGAAAATTTCAGCCTAATGCCCTAAGCCGTGCTTAAGATATTGCTGATGCTCCCTTTCGACAGCCTGCACACAAATAGCGTGCTCCGATTTAATTCAAAATTTACATCAAAATTTCCTAAATATTTATCCTGAATTCTCTTAGCCTTAGCAGTAGTATCAGTTGTAGCAGTTAAAATAGTAGTGGTATAGTAGCAGTATTACTAGTAGTATTAGTAGCAGACAGTGTCGTTACTAGCTAAAATGTTGGGGGGGGCCAAGAGATTTTACCGACTTGCTGGTTATTTTTAGCGACTGTTTTTTTTATTAATAATTAGCATAATGTTCATTTCGAATACAATACGTAAAATTACTGCATGAGTCGGTGAAACCAATGAATTTACCGGCCGAGATTTAGATTTTGGTGCATATCATGTCACTATTTTAATGCTGTTTATTTAACCAAATGGAAAGTTGTGGCACCATCTATAAAATCACGGCAGGAGTCGGTAAAACTGCTGCGTTTACCGACCAAGTTCGAAATTTCTGTAGATGATATGTTAGTATTTACCTGGTCTTTATTGAACCGAACAAAGAATTTTAAAGGCGTCAGAAAAATTGAGGCGCAAAGCGACACGATTTTACCGAGTTTTTTTAACCGAGTGACCAAAAACATTGGGGTGGGTGAAACGTCCCCCCTCCCCCCATATGTGACGGCACTGGTAGCTGTAGTGCCAGTAGTAGTCGTAGTAGTACCAGTAGTAGTAATAGTAGTATTAGTAGTAGTACTAGTAGTAGTAGCAGCAGTAGTAGTACTAGTAGTAGTAATAACAGCAGTAGTAGTAGAAGCAGTGGTGGTAGTATTAGTAGTATCAGTAGTATTAGTCTAAGTAGTAGCAGCAGTAGTAGTAGCAGTATTAGTAGTAGTAGTAGTAGTAGTAGTAGTAGTAGTAGTAGTAGTAGTAGTAGTAGTAGTAGTAGTAGTAGTAGTAGTAGTAGTAGTAGTAGTAGTAGTAGTAGTAGTAGTAGTAGTAGTAGTAGTAGCAGTAGTAGTAGAAGCGGTAGTAGTAGTAGCAGTAGTAGTAATAGTAGTAATAGTAGTAGTAGCAGTAAATAGTAGTAGTAGCTGTAGCAGTAGCAGTAGTAGTAGCCGTAGTAGTAGTAATAGTAGCCGTAGTATTAGCAGTAGTATTAATAGTAGTAGCAGTAGTAGTAATAGTAGCAGTGTTAGCATAGTAGTAGTAGTAGTAGCAGCAGTATTTGTAGTAGTAGCAGTAGTAGTAGTAGTAGTAGTAGTAGTAGTAGTAG
>JAQQPU010000738.1:45478-63959 GCA_029168905.1 Artemia sp. Kazakhstan ARC1039 | reverse complement strand
TTCTATGGCTTCTAGGCATTTCTATTTGAGCGGAAAACTGCACCTCAAACTTTGTGAAACATGCATATTCTCGCATGAAACACCAAAATATAATAAATGTCAAGTTTCGGAGTGTTCCACCCCTCGCAAGCAAGTGCCATTGGTATTTTTGAATCCGCAAGGTCAATGTAGGGTGTGTAGGGTAGGCTAATTCTCGTAGCAGCCCCAATCTGTCGTGGTATGGTTCACATTTTCAACACCTGGCGTTCGGACTATCATATAATCTACCAAGCATACAACTACCCCAAATCAGTATCAATAAATAAATGAAACCCAAAACGAACAAAAATTAAAATAAATATTAGAGTCGAACTCAAAACGAGCATAAATTAATCTGAGTAGGGTTCAAAACTCCTATGCTTTCTAAACGCCAGAATATAATTTGTACTTTACTGAAAAAAAATTCAAATGAGTTTACTGAAAAAAAATGTGCATTGTCAATTTAATATACATAAGCTGATATTTATTCCCTAAAATCTTAATTAATTTTTGATTTCTTAAAGTTACAAAAGTGAAAATATTTCAAAGAATTCCTAGTTATTTTTATTCGATTCAAACTTGATTTGCATATTCAATTTAAGTTTCACTCGTTTTAAGATTTATTTATTCATTTACATTAATATATATTGTATGGTTGTTCCATTGATTGTTTATTTAATTTCTGTTCGTTTTAGGTTTCATTTATATTTTAATAGCAAAATATTTGATTTCGTTTTAAGCTTGATTTTCATATTACTTGTTGTATGTTTTTGGTATGATTTTTTATTTAATTTTTGTTCGTTTTGGGGTTCATTTCTTCTTTAATAGTAATTTCTGGCCGTTTTGAGTTTGAATTTTAACAGGTATTTGTATCTCCTGAGCTTAAGTTTAAAATGGCCTTTACTTTTCTTTGAAAAACTTATTTTTCGGAAAGTTTTTTTTAATTAATAATAATAAAACATTGGAGCCGTATGGCCTTTACTATAGGCAATGCTACAGCGTTGCCTCTGATACAGACAATTTCAGCGGCCCAATTTCCTGCAACTACTCTGGACATGGTCAGTCGTAAATCTTTGAATCATTTTTTTTATCTGCAAATGCCTTCAAATTGCTGACAGAACTGATAAGCTATATGAATTATCCTTAAACTATGCCTATTCATCTTTGTTTTACCTTAGGATGGATGATAGACCATCTACCAACAGGTAAAATGAATGATTTTTGTACAACTCTGAAGAAGTTATACCAGCTTTGCGTCTCACAGAGACCATATATCTTAGATTCACTCTAATTAACCATAGCTCTCAAATTTTTAATCAGCAAGTTGTTTATAATTCCAAAAAAAGGTAAAGTTTCAATAACAAAAGCAGAGCTAAAAACGCTTGAGTTTAGGAAAGGTATGAGGTATCTCTGTTTTTCAAAAAATGCATTGAAAAAACCTCCCACGAAAAAAAAATTTCCATGAACATTCCCCATCCCTAAACGACACACTTCGGGCTATATCTTAGCCCGTTCTTACCTTTCTCCTGTTCGTTGCTTTACTTTCAGAAGTGAAAAAATGTTTTCTCCTAGAAAACAAAAACTTAAACCAACTTCCCATTAGTTTCTCACTATTTCTAATTTACACAGATAATGCCTATGTGTTGTAAATGTTACCATATTTTCCTTTCTAGGTTTTTAATGGCTTTTCTAATTTTTTCTATAAATTGTCTTGAGTTTTACTTGTTTCTAATCTTTTGATATGGTATAACACATGTATATCTTTATATTTCCATTTGGGAAACTTTATAAAATGACACTTTTAAACGACACTTTTAATGAATAATTCATTCATTCTGTTAATTTAATTTGAATAATTTAGCCAGTTTTAAGTTTATTATTGTTTTTAAGCCTTTATTTTAATGTTTAAGTCTATTTTGTTTTTTTATCTAATATTCAGTTTCGGCCCTTCGGAGCTTGTGATAGCAATTTTCAAAATAAATATGTATCTTATTTTACAGTAAAAACTTATGGTGTTTCGCTTTTTTTTTCCTTTTCTTTTTTATATTCCAATGTTCACGGCACCAGCTACTTAAAGGAAGCTGATATACAACTATTCAATTACCTCATTTTGAAACACAAGGTTTTAAATGTCTGTTGAACCTTGTTCCAAATACAAGTACAACGCCAGATGAATCTCTTCTTCAATTACTCCGTTCTTGGCGTGTCCTCCTTTAGATAATTGGACCGAGCTATGTGCCTTCATGTCTACCTTTTCGGTTAACAAGGGGAGGAACAATTCAAGAAAGCCTGTTGCAGGGGAGCGAATTCATGTATTTGCATAAAACTACGGTGCTTCAAACCTTTCATTTAGAGGCTGGAAAGGCTTTTCAAACCATGCGGGATTTGACTTCATTGTTCTGCGCATAACCACTCACACGCAGTCAGAGGCTAACCTAACTATAGTTCTGAACAAAGCATATCTTCTAGAATAAGCTGGTATGAATAAAATTCGAGAAACACATTTGGTATACTCATAAAAAGGGTAATTTCATTATACAAATTAAGTCCCTCGTGGGCATTAGTGCTTAAAAATTAGCTGCCTATTCGCTGAATAGCTTTATTTTTTTTTAATGTTGTACCATTTTAGGTTACATAGCTAATGTTACAAGATCCATCCTAACATTAAATTAATAGTCCATACACATTAAGATTAATTTAATAAAATAAAGAAATATAGAAAATGAAGTCAGAAATGAAAAGGACAGTTTTGAGCACCGTTCGGGACAGCCTAAAGAAACATTTTGTTTGATTCTTGAAGAGAACAAAGTGATACTTCCATCCTTAAATATATTTGGTAAAATATTAGACAAAGAATTAGCCTGGAAGATATAAATACTAAAACCTTATGTCTTAAAATAGCTCAAAATAAAGGTGACCAAAAATTTTTAATCTTCTTTTTTCCTACAATGATGAAATCGGGATTTGCGTGGTTATTTTTCATTACGGCTGAAGTGTTTTAAAAGCATTTCTTTTCCCAATGAAATTTTAAAGAAGCTAAGTATAAAGACAAATTAAATGACGTTTATTTCAACTGTTTATGAATGGGGAGGGGGGAGGGGGTGAAATTCCAAGGGCTGACAGTCACAGACACAGGGTGTGAAGTCAATCGGAAAAAATAGAAAATTTATGCACAACACAGTTTCATTTCTAATTAAGGGTTTTTATGCAAAAATTTAGGGACAAATGTATGCATATATGCATATAAACAGAAACCTAAACCTTATAGTACTGAATAATTATGAATCAATCAGCAACTAATATGGTAACCACTTGATCACTTACTAATGCTTGGAACAGGACAAAGGCTGTGAGTCTTTCTTAGCGTCCAATTGCTCTTTCATGATCAAATTTCATTTAGGGAAGCTTGGATTCAATTTTCTTGTTATTTTTCCAATGCTTTTTTCTATCGTCGATCAAAGCGGAAACATCTACGATTTACTTTAGATTAGCTTTGACACTGTCAAGCCAAATTTTTTGTTATCCTAATTTGAACTCCTACCGTCTAGGAAGAGGATGGCGTTTGAGGTCTATTTTGGTCAGTGTTTCAGGGGTTTGCTTTTGATTGCCACCGTAGCAGCACAACCCGTGTTTTCTGATTTTTGCAATATTCTCATGGTGGTTGGAAGTCCGACTAACAAGGATCTACGATGATCAGTCTTTCACCTTTCTTGAAACCAAAAATTTTTCTGAGGCAAGCACGGTCCAAACCATTCACATCATTTACTTCAGATACTTTGCATGCTCAATATACGCAGACACAAGGAAAATCAATACAGCACGTGCTCTTTTGACTATTGAGTTTATTTGACTATTGATTATTGAGTTTATTCACAGCACGAGCTGAAACTTGGGCCAACCATGGAAATTTATTAAAGAGAAATCTAGTACAGAAGACGCGATTAAAGTACAAACTTCTTAATAGCTACGTCCACCGACATCCGTCAAGCTTCTTAAATACCCCCCCCAACTTGACTTTTTATCACTTAGGATCAGATTTTGAGCGTTTTTTATGGTGATCTTCATTATAGGAATCCTAATTTTGAGATACTTTGGCTGAGCAGTTTTTCGCCACCTAAGTGGGATTATCTTTTATTTCTGTGAAACTGAGAAACAGAAGACCAATCTCAACTGTGTAATTAAAACTATTTATGCTACTCTCAAGACTGATGTATTCACCTTCTAATCACGAAGTTAAAAAGGATGGGTGAAGGAACCTAGCCATGTCTCACACCATGCTCTGCGAATCACAATGCGGAAGGCTCTCCACTATCTCGGTTTCAACCAGGCGAACTCTCGCAAAACGCTTCCACTATTGTTATAAGCTTTGCAGATTATCTATCTGAAATAATATACACCGGTGCCATATCTCAGAACTGATTCAAATGCCATCATGAAGGCAATACACCTGTCGACCGTCAACAACTGATCTTTCACCAGGTATCTGAGAATGTTCTAGATACAATAGATAAAATATCAATAACCCTTCTGGTTAAAACCAGCTCGGTCCGTCCTTGGTCTTCCATTACCATGAGAGTAAAGTCATTTAGTGAGGAAATTTTCTTTTGTTTAACGTTAACAGACATCAGTGAAATTCAACTCAATTTCTTTTTCAGACGCCATCTATCTTTCCGATTATAATGTTTAGACTACAGGTATAATTTACTTTGTCCTGCCACTCCCAGGAAAATATGTCTTTTTTATGGATTCAAACAACTATGTTGTGCAGCTTGTATGTGAAGAAAAGACCACCTTAAATAAAAAGATATTTTGCTTCTAATGATACAGCAGAAAATGAGGCTCAAACTAAAATTAATGTTTATTTTTTAGTGTGAGGACTAACTGCATGTTTTATCTAGGCTAGATGTCTTGACACTATGAAACCTGGGCAGCAAGAGTCTTGACCAAAGAGAAGGGAAACAGTAAAGAAACCTAGATTTTTTTGCTGAGACACACTACCACAAAACACTAGACCATAGTACTGCCGCTGCTTTTGGAGCATCCATTATGGGTATTAGGCCAATTGGTTGGTTTTTTTTTATTTAGTTAAGTAATGCTATATTGCGTATGTATATGGTAGCTTTTATTCCCTCTTACAACCATCTTAAAGCACCAAATATCCTCTATTGTTCAGTTTTCCTGTGTCAATAGAATCGTTTATATTACGTTTAACCTATCAAAAGTCTTCAAACCACAAAATTAAAAAGATATACTACCACTTGTTCCTTTTCTTCATTTGCTTGCTTCAATTTCTCTTCAAGGCTTTTCTTCCACTTTTCAGCTTCAAGCTCGTTTTCTTTTAGTCGAGCTTTCATATCTGCTTCCCATTGCTTGCGAAGGTTTGCCATTTCTAGAATATCAAAAATATTTTTATAGCAGTAATCAAGAAGTAGAAAAACTTTTGGTAAATACGTACATCATTTTAGACTAACAACTTATTACTTGAATGCCTTATTGATTAACTATTCTACTCCAAAAGGAGCGCCTTAGCTCCGCCTTCGAGTTCAACTGAGATAGACCTTTGCAATCGCCTCGATTGACCAAAACAAACCCAGTTGACATTAGCATTCACTTTGATTCAGACCAAATTAAATAATGAGTGATAGTGAGTTAGTGATTTGATTGTTGGATAATTTAGTCGATGAAGATTATGATAGTGAGAGGCGTGGCAGGCAATACAAAGCTCATTCGCGTCGCAGAATACTCTCAAGTGAGAGTGATAGCGATCAAACAAATGGCTCTCGGAGCCCAGAGTTTCAAACTCGTGCTCGGTATGGCTCTCGGAGCCCTGAAATTAGTTCTAGGAACGAAAAATCTTGCTCTCGGAGCCCCACAAAAATCCATGACACAAAGCGGAAGGCTTCTCCGGAAAAACACAAAGGTAAAAGATTAAAAGAAAACACGTCAAATGACGCTCTATTCAAAAAGATTTCTGAAGAACGTTCTGGTACCAAAGAGGGTCCCAAGATCCATAAGAAACTTGCCAAAGTTGCAAATAGATCTTTTTCTCAGCCTTTGGAAATAGTGAAGCTAAAAGAGTTATTTGAGCACCACCCTAGGCCGGCGAATACCGAAAAAATTGTTCCTCCAAAGGTGAATAGTGAAATTTGGGCTATTCTCTCATCACAGGCTAAACAGAGGGATGCTAAGGCACTTCAAGTGCAGCGGACAATTGCTCACTCAACATTTTGTGTTTTAGAGGCAGCAAATGTGATTCCTGAGCTAGAAAATGAGCATATTAAAGAAAAGGTTGTCAAAAACCTTACAGATGCAGTTCACATGCTTGGCCTCACCGATTACGATCTAAGTTTAAAAAGACGTCATGCGATGAAATTCGAATTGAGCCCAGATCCCACTGTAGCATCAGCTTTATGTGCTCCTGAAGTCAAAGTCACGGAGTATCTTTTTGGCAAAGATATTGCCAAAACAACGTCTAAAGCTAAATCCGTGGCGGATTTGAAAAAATCTTTTGGAAAACCAAAAAACGTGCAAGGGGGGGCCTACCGTTATCGCCGATGGCAGAACGAGGCCCCCCGTCCAAATTATCGCAGAAAGCAGGGCCAGGACCGTCAAGACAGGTCCAAATTCCAGAAATTCTAGAATTTCCAGAAAAGGGATCGCAAATAGCTGGTATGTACTATTTATCATACCCAGCCCTTGATTTTTATGATTTTGTTGTTAATTTTAATAGGCAGTCACAACATTTGGCTGATAACTTTAAAGCTGGGAGAATTAGTAAGTACATCTCAAAATGGCAGTTAATAACCAGTGATTTGAATATTTTGAATATTGTAGCCTCAGGCTATAAGATTGAATTTGAGAAAACACCACTAAAAGCTTTGAAAACAAAAATTAAAAGTTTTACGTTTGAAGAAATAGAGGCTATAAGAAAAGAAGTTGATATTTTATTGCATAAAGGTGTTATTGTTAAAGTACCCGACTTCAGAATAAAGGAAATACGTTGTATTTCTCCCGTTTTTACAGTCCCAAGGAAAGATGGGTATACCCGGTTTATTCTTAATCTTAAAAATTTAAATGAAAACATTAAATATTACCATTTTAAAATGGAAAGTGTTCATTCTGCGGTTCTTTTGATGACAAAAAATTGTTATATGGCCTCTATTGACCTAGTCGATTTTTATTATTCACGCCCTGTTGATTTTGAAGATCAAATGTGGCTTTGTTTTCAAGTTGACCTTTGTTATGCATTCACTTCAATGCCGAATGGCTTATCATCTGCCCCGAGGGTTCTTACGAAACTTATGAAACCTGTTATCTCTCTTCTTCGAAGAAAAGGGTATTTGTCAGTTACGTATTTAGACGATTCTCTCCTTCTGGGAAGGTCATATTTAGAGTGTCAAAATAATGTCTATGAAACAGCGAAATTACTGTCAGAACTGGGGTTTGTAATCCACCCGGGAAAGTCAGTTCTCATTCCAAGCCAACAAATAGAATTTCTGGGCTTTTTGTTAGATTCGCGATCAATGCGTATTTTCCTGCCGGAAAGAAAAATTAAAAAAGTTATACATTTGGTTTCAAAAATTCTTAGTCAAAAATTGACTACGATTCAAGAATTGGCTGAAACTCTTGGCGTTCCTGTTTCAACATTTCCAGCAGTAGAATTAGGGCCTTTATATTACCGAAAAGCGGAATCGTTGAAAACTCAAGCATTAAGGTACGCGAAGGGTAATTTTGCGGCAAGGATAATTTTAACATCCGATGTAAATTCGGAACTAAAATGGTGGTTGGATATTGCCAATCATGCTTCTAAAGCAATTGAGTCTAGATCAATTGACAAATATTTGTGTAGTGATGCGTCGAAACTAGGTTGGGCACTCGTGGATGAATATTCCATGAAAACTGCCACAGGTGAATGGTCCCCAGAAGAGAAGAGATTTGATATCAATGTCTTAGAAACGAAGGCCGTTTATCTGGGATTAAAATGTTTTGCCCATGATATTAAAGGCATGCATGTTCGGCTGCTTTCTGACAATATGACCACAGTAGCTTATATAAATTAAATGGGAGGATCAAAATCTAAATTTTGTAATTATTTCGCAAATAAGGTCTGGCAGGTAGTACTGCAGGGCAAAGGATGGATATCTGCAGAACGTGTGCCTGGGGTTGTTAATATTGCGGATAAGGCATCACGAAAATTTGATAATGAAAAGGAATGGAAATTGGATTTTGCAATATTTACTATTTTGAATTTTTTGGTATGTCAGTCAATAGATATTGATTTGTTTGCGACTAGATTAAATTTTCGGATTAAACCATTTGTTTCTTGGAAACCAGATCCAGAATGTTTTTTCGTAGATGCATTTGCAATGAATTGGAAGCATTATTTCTTTTATGCATTCCCCCCATTCAGTTTACTTCTGAGGACCCTTCAGAAGGTGGAAACAGATCAGGCCACTGGTATTTTGATCTTTCCAAATTGGACCACACAAGTATGGTATCTCTTACTATTAAAGCTTTTAATAGGAAGTCCAATATTTCTACCAAATGATAATTTTACTTTGTCTCTCCCACAGAAACCGACCTTGCACCATCCATTGTCCAAGACGTTACACCTAGCGGCTTGCGTCGTCTCCGGCAAGGGCTTCACCACCAAGGATATTCTCCCTCCACAGTCGATATTATCATGGATGGGTGGCGGGATTCAACTAAGCGCCAGTACAAAGTTTACATTGAAAAATGGATCGACTTTTGTGGAAGAAACACAATCCAGGCCTTGGAATCAACTCTACCGGAGACTTTGACATTTCTTACGGAACTTTTTCACTCAGGTGTTGGATACAGTGCTATTAATACTGCGAGGAGTGCTTTATCTGCAATTCTACCAAGCCTTCAGTTAGGCAGTAATCACATCACCAAGAAGTTTATGAGAGGTGTCTTTAATAGAAGGCCTAGTCTACCCAAGATTTCAAGTATTTGGGATGTAAAATGTGTATTCGATCTCTTTAGACTGCCAGCTTGGGATATCGAAAATCTTCAATTAAAGACACTAACACAAAAATTAGCAGTTTTATTGATTTTATCAGCTTGTGAAAGAGTTCAGTTTTTGGCCAGTTTATCACTTAGTAATATGGTACATAATGACGATGGAAGTTTTGATTTTCAAATCAATGTATTGTTAAAAACATCGAAACCGGGCAACCACAAATCAGTAGTTAAATTTCGACCTTTTCAAGAGTCGTCCCTGTGTCCGGCGACGCACCTAGCTAGGTATATTAGAATGACATCATATCCAAATAGAAACGACGAACTTTTTCTTACATATCGTAAGCCTCATACTGCTGCGTCCAAGTCATCTATTTCTAGATGGATAAAAGAAGTTTTATTTCTTGCAGGTATAGATATCAGTGTTTATGGTGCTCATAGCACACGGTCTGCCTCAACGTCCCACCTTAAAGCAGGAGGAATTGATGTAGATCAAATCATAAAATATGTAGGCTGGACAAATGCCAAAACGTTTGCAAGGTTTTATAATAAACCAATTGAAAGTGGTCAGCAGTTATCTGTCTTTTGAATATATTCACTGTAATTAGTTATGTTTGAAATATCTTCCTATAAATGAATTTTTGTACAACAGCCTCTTTTAATGAATAGGGCTATTATTCATCATTAGTGTTGGTATAGCTCATGCTGAACTTTAAAATCTCAGTTGAACTCGAAGGCGGAGCTAAGGCGCTCTTTTGGAGTAGAATTGATAAATTAAACAAAAACTTACCAAGTTTGANGGCTATTATTCATCATTAGTGTTGGTATAGCTCATGCTGAACTTTAAAATCTCAGTTGAACTCGAAGGTGGAGCTAAGGCGCTCCTTTTGGAGTAGAATTGATAAATTAAACAAAAACTTACCAAGTTTGAAGTTTGATTGTAATTCTACTCCAAAGAAGGAGCGCCAGCGTAGCTGAGAGTTCAACTGCCCTCCCAATTTCCCTTCCCGTTGAACTCTCAGCGTTTCGTCATGAGCTTAACCACCGCATTTTATAATGACTTTAAATACTGGGTTTGTTTTGGTCAATCGAGGCGATTGCAAAGGTCTATCTCAGTTGAACTCTCAGCTACGCTGGCGCTCCTTCTTTGGAGTAGAATTACAATCAAACTTCAAACTTGGTAAGTTTTTGTTTAATTTATCAATTATTTTCATAAATAGAAAAGTAAAGGGAACAGGAGACAGATTAGAAGGAAATATGAGGTGCTTTAACATGTGTGTAAAGAAATTGCAAATTCCAAGATCAATGATAGAGCAGGGCCAGCTATCGGAAGAAGAAAAAATCAAAACAGACAAATAAAATTTGAAATTAAATTAAAATACAAACATAAAGTAAAACTGAAGCAAAATAGGCGTAAAAGTAATAAATCATTTATTTTTATTAGATGAGTAAGAAAAAAAGCCAAATTATTATAGATATATCTTCTTGGCTATTTCTTTCCACAATTAGCCATGTCTTGACGTCTACTGCAAATTACTTGATTTTCAATTGAAAATCAACGAGGTCGAGGCCGAAGGCCTCGACCTAGTCCATTAATTTTGAATTGAAAATCAAGTAATTTGCAGTAGGCATCAAGATATGGCTAATTGTGGAAAGAACAAGCCAAGACAGATAGTCCAAGTAATTGAGGGGCAAATGTTTAAATGGCTGCACGGGTAAATGGCGAGAGTAAGTATGACTCTTATCGGACAAATAATTGTTTGTTAGTTTTTGGAAAGGCATGCCAGCCTGCCTAGAGTCTCAAGCAGGTTGACCAAGAATCTAAAATTGACATAGGGCCGTTAGATTGCCTGGAGTGAGAGGCAAACAAGGCACGCTCGTCTATCTTCGGCAAACAATTTCCGTCCATAAAATAGCGTAGCGTCTAGACCTTTCCGTTTCTTGGTAAGTCCTTGGCTTTATATTGTTATTAAATAAAAAAAAGTTTTTTTTAACTGAAAGTAATGACTGACATTAAAACTTAAAATAAACAGAAACTATTCCGTCTATGAAAGGGGCTGTCCCCTCCTCAACGGCTCGCTTTTTACGCTAAAGTTTTCTTATTGTTTTTTAAAATAAAGTTGTGAGACAGAGTCAAACCTTAGCGTAAAGAGCAAGGCGTCGAGGAGGGGACAGCCCCTTTCATATACGGAATAATTTCTGCTCGTTTCAAGTTTTAATGTCGCCCGTTATTTTCAGTTAAAAAACTTTTTTTTTCAATTTAATTTCTGAACTTTTTTTAATTAATGCAAAATTTTGATTTTGGCTCACTGTACATGAATATTTAAAACAGAGTGTGCATACATGGGCGTAGGCAGCATCTTGTGTAGAGGGGGGCAGCCGCTTCTGTGATGGAGGGTGTGGAAATTTGTATTTTTTGCCAGAATAAAGATCACGGATGCGTGTTTATTTGTTTTTTTTTTGTTTGTTTGTTTTTTTTTCCCCAGGGGTGATCGTATTGAACCGGTGGTCCTAGAATATCACAGGAGGGCTCATTCGAACGGAATTTAAAATTTCTAGTGCCCTTATGAAGTGACAAAAAATGGAGGGCAACTAGGCCCCCTCCCAAGTTCATTTATTTCCTAATGCCACCCGATCAAAATTTTTAGATAGCCATTTGCTCAGCATGGTAAAAAAATATAGTAACTATGTCTTTGAGAATGACTTGATCCCCCACAGTCCCCGTGGGAAGGGCTGCAAGTTATGAATTTGCCCAATGTTTACATATAGTTTTGGCTATTGGGATGTATACAGACGTTTTCAGGGGGGATCTTTTCTGGTAGTGGGGGTGGGTGGGTCGGGGATTACGTGGGAGGATCTTTCCATGGAGGAAATTTTCATGGGGGAAGGGATATTGCTATGAAAGGGGTGCCAAATTTCCCAGCATTATTTTTTAAAAACGATCAGAAATTAAATAAGAAAAAAACAAGTTTTCAACTGAAAACTTTTCCACATCAAACGAATAAAAACTGTTACGTATATGATTGGGTTCACCCCCAGTCAACACCTCGCTCTTCACGCTAAGGTTTTCTTTGTACTTTAAGAAGACCTATTTATTCTAATTAACGGCCTTTGTGGTTAAGGGGTCATTTTAAAAAAAAATGGAAAAAATTCGAACTTTAGCGTAAAGAGCGAGGTATTGACTAGGGTACCAACCCCCTAATATACGTAATAAAAATATACGTATATAGAAGTTCGTTACGTAAGTTAATTCGTAAATTACATACATTTATTACTAATAAAAACGTTCGTAAATAAAATTAAACAACTTTAGAGAAAGCCATTTTGCCAAAAAAAAACGTAAAGTTAATATGCACACATGGGCGTAGGGAAGAGGGGCAGGGGTGGGCATCTGCCCCCCCCCCTAGAACTTCAGATTTACGCTAGACATTAACGAGAACTTTTTGTATTTTGGAATTTATTGTTGGATGTTACCTGGTAGATGGTTAAAAAACAGGAAACAAACAGAAATTTTCAAATATCGTTTGCGATATAAACATTTACGTTTCGATCTTCAATATTGATTTTCGTCCGATATATAGATGGGAGACTGGCCCACGATCGGCTGATTTTGACTTGTTTAATTCTCTATGAGTTGATTCAAGCGGTAAGAAGTTGCTGAGCATGCCAAAGCAAAAGTAACTCATTCAATACCATCCTTGAAAAAGACAATTAGAAATACTCCGCCATGCTTCCAACTGGATGCCTCTCTATCCAAGTGGTCAAGAGTGCCAAACCTGGGCCACCCCGGCACTGGTTCGGCCGTCTCTGGCTTATGTTTGGCCACCGGACAAAAGAAAAAGAAAAGTGACCATGGGAACATTAAAGCTTGTTTTTCGGCTATAAAATTAAGAAAGAATATGGTCAGCATAAAAAACTACAAAATGAATTTCATTAAAGTTTAAAAAAAAACTAAAGAGTATTAATTTCTTATTATACATTGACTGATCAACACCAAAATTAAGCCGCTCCGCTAATCTTGGTGTTCTACCTGTGAGTGGTGGAAGTTTTATTCCAACTTCTGTCTTTAAGACAATATCCATCTCGTCAGTTAGCGTAACGTCTCTTGCTCCAGCCTCTTTCCAAAAGTGGACCTTAAGTTCTTCAGTTGCTACTTTTTCAAATGTCTTGTGGTCTGAACATGTGTTTATATAGGCCTCGCTCCAGGTCGTTAAAGAAAGCTCCTACACTGTGACGGTTGAAAGCAGTTGTCCGTCATAGCCTTGTACTTTCTGGCGTTTTTACTGATAGAGTTTTAAAGCAATCCATAAAACCACGGTACCAATCTTTACCTGTAATTCCTCCACTGTCTCCAATGCCCTTGCAGTTCCGTTATCCGGTACTTTTATACTCTTAATAATAATGGCATAAGTGTATGCAAATTTATACGCTAGATAGGAGCTTGAAACCTCTACAGTAGGGTTCTCTCTTACGCTGAATTTGATGGTGTGATTTTCATTAAAGTTCTATGACTATTAGGGGGTGTTTCCACCTTTTTTCGAAAATAAGGCAAATTATCTCAGACGCGTAACTTTTGATGGGTAAGACTAAACTTGATGAAACATATATTTTATAAATCAGCATAAAAATCTGATTTTTTTATGTATCTGTTGATATCAAAATTCCGGTTTTTAGAGTTTTGGTTACAATTGAGCAGGGTCGCTCCTTACTTACAGTTCGTTACACAAACTGTTTGACAAAAACCTTTCAAACAATACATTCTATAAAAGCTTTCCAAAAAATATAACTTACTGAAAGTTCAAACTCGCGCGTATTTTAAATGTCAAGGGAGAGCCTTCGCTACTTAATTATTGGAAATTATTTTCTATTTTTGTTGAATGAAAGAAAGAACATTTTATTATTTAGGGATTTCCATTTCCTGGTTGCATTATACTATGATAAACTTTACCAAATAATTCAACTTATCTATAAACCAGAATATATTTTAAACGTTCAAACTGCCAAACAATAATAAAAACAACGTTCAATCTGCCTGACATTGTGTTTTCTGTTTAACTGTATATACAATCTGGAAATGCAGCACAACCAAACTTATCAATTTGTGTGATGGCGACATGAGTAGTGAGAGGTCAATCTATGTAAAGACATCCGTAGGGAAATTAGCATTGAGTTTCAAAGACATCCCTACCCCTTTTCCTATGACAGCCCTCTGACGTCGCAACACCCATATCAAAAATCCCATGACAGCCCTGGCAACATTCCCATGACACACACTCCACGGTTTCTGTGACATGCCCTCCGTTTATCCATAGAATTCCTGTGACATGCCCTCTGACGTCACTGCATCCCCGTTTCTTTCGGTCAGCTGTTCCTAGCCCCTCGCACCTGTTTCTAGTTGGCGTCATTCCCACCTTGGGCAAGAGTCCAGACATAATTACTTGAAATGTGGTCGGTATAATACGGAATAATATGGGGAGCCCCTCACCCCTATTTCAAGGCAAGATTTCAAGCGCATGTTTCGTCAGGTGACACGGCCCTTTGTTTTTCTGTGACAAGCCCCTTTGTTTTTCAATGACAAGCCCTCTGACATCACACCTGCAAAACACAGTTACTAGTTCCATTAAAGGGAACACATTTGCCAAGACTCCGTGACACACTCCTCTGAACTCCAATGACATCACATGACTTACCTCGTTTCAAACGGACCGATATGTAACTTTCCGACAGAAACTCGTGGGGGAATACCTGCTTGTAACGTAAAGACCGCTCAAGCCTTACGTAATTATTATGCAACACTGTCATGTGGTACTTTTTTTCGGCCGAAACCCCCAAAGCGTTTTTTTCATTAGCTTAATGGTGGCATACACTTTATGTAAGGTCACATAATTATTATGCAACACTGTCATGTAATACTTTTTCCGTCAGAAAGCCTCAAGACATTTTCTTTTTTCGGCATTTCATTTTCTCGTTCGAAAAACCTTTCATACTTATTCTTTTTCTAGAGTTCTTGACCCCCCCAGGACTCGAAAGGTCATTCCCTTCCAATGGTACAGCGGTCCAAACAAGTCGTCCATGAAATCATATCCATAATTTTGTTTCTAGATGCATATTCTAAAAATGACTTATTGTGTGACAGGTAAAATCCCCCATTTTTTGGCACTCGTTAGAATGATGCGTTACTCTCCCAATTTCATACACCCCAGGAGACATTTGCTCACAAGATATTAATAACGATAAAACGAAAATGTATCGTTTCTTTACGAGGGTTATTGAATTTCACACTATCGCGACAATACGACCCCCCCCCTCTAGCATGCAATACCGGAGGAATAAGGTTGATATTAGATGCAAATTTAAGACATATTAAAAGCTTTTAAGGAAAATATCCATTTCTTTTAACCCCTGTTATATTTTCACCTCTTCCATAGGAAAAAAATTCCTTAATGTCTCCCCCCTAACTTTTAAGCTGTAGGTGTACCCCACAATGATATTAAAAGACTCCTCCCCCCCCCCCGCCCCGGCAAAAAATCACTTCCACCAAGACCTTTTTTCAGGTATTTCATATTAAAAATTATGTCTTTAAATCCCGTATTTTCAGTTTTTTGCAACCCGAGCCAATCATAATGCCCCACAAAATACTCCAAACCACCATGGCATTTCACCCATGTGACACCACCCCCATCCTCTGGATGACCTGATATTAGTGGTATATTTAAACCATATTAAGCGGTATTATTGAAAGACTTTTAAGGAAACGCACCGTTTCATTGATTATTGTTATATTTCACTCCCCTTCTAGCAAAAAATTCATTTAACACCTCCCACCTTATGTTTAAGCTTTAGAGTATACTATTCAATGAAAATGCATATCACCTTGTTAAATTATGGATGATATTAAACACTCCCATGACATCGATACATCTCCAAAGCATTTATCAACAAAAATATCAAAACGCGCCATGGGTGGGAAATTCTTGTTCCCACAGATCTGGAAAACTGTGGGGGAGTTCTGTAGTGGGAGCGTGTTATTAAGCGTTTTTAACTATATAGTCTTTGTTTCTAGAGTTTATAGCATTTCGAAGGTTTTATAATGGGGTCTGTAACGTAGCCTAGACTAACAATGAAATTTATCACCATTTAATTCTGTTTTTAGAAACATGATTTCTTTAATGCTTCTTGACTATCTCATCATTGTTAATGATTGTTAAAAAAAAATCTTTAAAAATCTTAATCTTTAAAAAAAAGTCTTAATAACAAAGTGTCTTTGCTTGAACTTTACAAGATGTCAAAATATTTTTTTATAATCCATAATCTAAGAATAAATATCTTCGATACAGAGATTGACTTTTAAAACCAGTTTGCCCTTTTGAACTTCAGGTGTGCTATTTACGTTTCGTTTTCATTAGAGTAAAAAAAAATGTATTAATATAAAACAGGGTGAGGGGTGTGCTGGGTAAATGGGGACGAGTTTTTTTTTAACTGTGCCTTTTGCTCTACAATAAAAACTACAATTTAATTTCTTTTTTAAGGGGAATTTTGAAGAATGCGCTCCTCCCCCCTAAAAGAAGACCTGGATTGAGAATGGAAACCATTCAAGTCCTTCTGTTATTAAATGTGCCGCACCATCTACATCGTCTATACAAGGCGAGAATGTCCCCACCGAAAATGCAAAACCCTCTGTTTAAATTTTTAATTCTTGGTCAACATGCCTGAGACTCTAGGCAGGCATGCCTTTCCAAAAAACTAACAAACAAGTATGTGTCCAATAAGAGAGTCATCCATACTCCCGCCATTTACTCGTGCCCCAGCCATTTCAACATTGGCCTCTAAATTACTTGGACTATCTTTCTTGACTTTTCTCTGTCTACAATTAGCCCTATCTTAATGCCACCTATGCAACTTACTGCAAAATACTAAATAACTTCACCTAAAAATCAACGGATCCAAGTGATTTGATTAATATAGATCAGGGGGAGGGGGCAGTAAAAAAGGGTGAATTTTTTTAACTATGCCTTTTACTCTAAAATAGAAACTATAATTTAATTTCTTTTTAAGGGTAATTTTGAAGAATGCTCTCCTCCCCGCGAAAAGAAGACCCGGATTGAGGATGGAAACCATTTACATCCTTCTGTTATTAAATGTGCCCCACCTTCTACGTCCTCTATACAAGGCGAGAATATCCCAACCGAAAATTCAAGACCCTCTGTCACCTCTATACAAGAAAGTGAACTGTCAATGAAGCTGATGGCCTCGCAAGAAACAATTAATTTGAGTTTAAATTTATCGATATTTCCGCTAAATATAAGCTCGCTAATGGTTTATTCTCCCAAAGGAAATAAATCCTCTTTTTTGGCACTCTTGACAACTGAATAACACATTAAGTAACATCAAATAGAACAGTGATATGTCCTTGTCACATTACTTTTGATATAGGATAACACCCCGTTTCAGTTATTATATCAAGAGTTACAATTCTAAATCAAACCATATCTAAAAGTATTTCCGGTTTATACCCATTCACTTCAACAACAAGTAATTAACAGGTTGTGATATGTGCATGTCACATCACGTTTTACATATGGGTAACGCCACTCCCCCGTCAAATTATTACATCAAGAGCTACAATTATAAATCATAGCACATCGGAAAGTATTTCCGCTTATAACCGGTCACTTCAACAACAAGTAATTAACTGATTTTGCGTAGACTAAATGAATTTTCGTATATATCTGAATAACACATTTTATAACCCCAAACAGAAAAGTGATATTAGATTTAGGAAGAACACGCCCCCTCCCCTTGCCCATGACACCATCAGAGGCCCCCAAAGCCAGGACCAACCCCGGCGGGGGTCCTGCACACACATTGAACTTAAGGACCATGATATTATTCTGAAGCAAAATGACAATTTCTAATATTATCAAAACATACTGCTGTTTCTCAAGTAAAAAAAACTGTTTTATTAACGAATGGTTCATCTTGCCTCTACGGACATCATAAAAACAACTTTCTATCAGTATGAGTTGTTTCCCATGACAGGAGATGGACTGAATGGGATAGGCTAACCCTTTAGGCATACATAAAAAAAACTTTCGCTTCTTCCCATTTTCTTGATGTTCATTAATTTTTTAGTTCTTGTTTCTTACATAAAGAAAAAAACACTTTCGCTTCTCTCCGTTTTCTTTATTATAATTAAACAACAACTGTGTGTGTGTGTATGTGTGGTGATGATACAACATCTACACCCCATTGAAGATAGCTCGTAAGTTATACAATTTGCCATAGTTTTAAGAATATATTATATTGCGGTGGGAAGGTGATGCGGTGGAGGGGGAAAGTAAGATTTTGGGTTTTCCAAAACAGATCATGAGTACTGAAACTTTCAGGGAATGCTGGAAAAATCAGAACCTACTATGTTCATTTAGGTTATAAATATGATATAACAGTAATACATAGGGGATTTTAAATTGAAACTCTCAGG